>JAULKQ010069435.1:0-93784 GCA_032356285.1 Smithsoniella earleae | reverse complement strand
AGGCCGAGCCCGTCAGTGAGATGTCCGATTCAAAGAGCGAAGGCTCCGTCAGACTCACCGAATACGTCTGCACTTCAAAACCAGGCGCCAGCGTCAGATCAAACTGCTGCCCGGCGCCGCGAAACGCGCGACCCGTCAAGAGTTCCGAAAACGTGTCCGGTGTGTCGTACAGATCGAAGTTGTCCTGCACAATCGAAATCGTGCCGATCACGCCCGAGTCCGAGCTCACCGCGGCGCCGAAGTTGATCGAGCCCGTATTCGTCTCATCAATCTGCACCAGCACATCGCGCATGCCCGGATGCTCCGGCTGCTCGTTCTGCACCGTCGTCTCCACGCCCGCGCTGGGCTCTGCCGGTGAAGGCGTTCGGAAAACGCCAAGCTGCGAGAGACGACGCTGCGATTCATCCAGCGCCGTCATGTCCAATGGCCGCTCCGGACGCACCTGGATCTCACGCCGGATCACACCCTGCTTCGTGATGTCATTGCCCTGAATGATCACTTCGCCGGTCATGTAACGCCGGCCTTCGATGATGTCGATCACCAGCTCGATCTGCGGCTCCGTCAGATCTCGAAGCTCCTGCGTGCCCACGCTCACATCCACATAGCCCATCTGCAGATACGCATCACGCACCGCAATCGCCGAGCGACGCACCAGACGCTGCGAATACACATCGCCCGGCTTGATCTCCATCAGACCGATGATCTGCGCCTGCGTGAAAAGCAGCGGATCCTCCGGCGTCCCGCCCTCCAGCGTCACCGTCCGAAGCGTGTAGCGAGGGCCTTCATCAATCAGAAACGTCACGATCGCCTCGCGACCATCCGGGCTTGGCTGCACCACGCGATCGGCGCGGCAATCGATGTAACCCTGATCCCGGTAAAACCGCATCAGCGTGTCGATATCCGAATCAAGCGTCTCGTTGTCCAGCGGACCCTTCTTGAAGATGCCCTGCACCTTCGTGCGCACCTTCGAGCGAAGCAGCTTGCTCGTGAAGGAGATGTTTCCATCAAAGTCGATGCGCGTCACCTTCACGCGCTCGCCCTCGCGAATACGGAACAGGATGATCCCGTCGGCAAGCTCCGCCTCGTCGATCGACACCTCGACCTGGTAATACCCCTTCGAGCGATACAGCGTCTCGATGTTGCGCTCGGCGCGATTCAGCGGGAAGGGATCAATCGGCGTGTTCAGCACGATGCCCGCCGCACGCACCGCCTGATCAAGCTCGCTGTCGCTCAGATGGTTGTTGCCCGTCACCTGCACGGCTTCGACGATCGGCGCCTCTTCGAGGATGTAGATCACCGTCAGCGTGCCATCCGGCTCCTCCCGCACGCGCGGGAACACCCGCTGAAACTGCCCGAGCCGATTGATGCGCTGCAGATCGCCGCTGACGATCTCATTGTCGAAGGGATACCCTTCCTTCGTTCGCAGATTGTTCGTGACAAGCTGCGCCCGGACGCGATTCAGACCCCGCAGCTCGATCTGCGAGACCATCCGTCCGTTGAAGCGCTCCATGGCCCCGGCGTCCGCCTGCTGGGCGCTGGCCGTCTGCACACTGAAGAGGCAGAGGCACACCAGCGCCATCGCTGCGCAGAAAAGAGCCCCGCCCGCGCACGCGCCCCGGCGCAACTTACAGTCGCCTGTCAGCGCGCCCGCGCCGCGCTTGACCTTCGGGTCCTTGACAATCCGGCGAATGCGCATGGGTGTGCAGTGTGACCATGGGAGGAAGGCCGACGATACCCCTCCGCGCCCTCCCTCACAACCTCACGCAGGGTCGATTCGCACCCCTTGTCCACAGGAAGCCGTTTCTTGATCGCCACGCGCCGTACACGCTAGCGTGCCGCCTGACCTTGACTGTGCGTTTCCGGTCGGTCGGCGGACCCACGATTGACGCCGAGCCGTGGAGTTCCGTTGGGGTGGTGGAGTCCGATGGGCTCCGGTCGTCGTCACTGAGCGTGCGCTCAACTTTGCTGGGAGGTCGCTGCATGCGCCGTGTGGTCGTTGTCGCTCGTCGGATGATGCTGCTGATCATCGGATGCGCGAGTCTCTGCGTCGGCGCCATCCTTCTCTACAGCGCCGGCCCCGACACCATCGCACAAGCGCCCATGCCATTCCTCCTGGCCATTCTCGCGCTCATCCTGCTGCCGGCATGCACCGTCGCGCTCATCGAGCTCGAACGCCGCCGACGCACCCGATCAGCCGGACTCGTCTGGACATCCAGAGATGGCAGAGGACTGGCGCTCGCCCGCAAGCGGCTGGCGACATCGATCGTCAGCCATCGCCCGACGCCCAGACGAACGCTTCATCAGCCCCATGCGCCCAAAGCGCGAAGGCTGGCCAACTGGAGATTGAATGGTCTTAGTGCGTTAGAACAACGCGCCCAGCGCCAAGACGCGACCAGTGACGAGCGTCAGCGCCCCACCACAGCACATCATCCGGATCAGAAGGCGAAGGCGTAGGCAGAGCCTCGACCAGCGGCCGCACCTCGATCGAAACGCAAGCCGCAGAAAGCGCCGACAGCAGATCCCTCATCGATTCCGGCGACTGCGTCATCGTGAACTCAAGCTCGTCGGGAATCGCAAGCAGCTGCTCGCCCGCTGCGGCGTCCACAGTCGCGCCGCCCGGTTCGATCGATGCAAGAACGCCTCCGGCGGACGCGAACAGACGTCTCCCCTCGACGTCTGTCCACGCGACACTGTCGTCCGTCGCAGAAACGACGTGGCTCATCAGGAAGATCGGCAACCGATCCTCCCGCAGCGTGGCTGCGATCTGCAGCCGGCGTTCGCCGAGCAATCGCAGGGCCTCATCGAAATCCGCCTTTGTCAGTGCCGGCCCGGCCGCGTCTGATGGCGCGCCCGCGCTGCCGCCTTCGGCTGATCGCTGTTCCGCCTGCAACGCGCCCATGCTGTGCGAGCCGTCAGAGACCACCGGCCTGGCGTCCAGTGTCTCGTCAGCCTCGCGAAGAGCGAACTGCGCGCCCGTGCCGGGCGCCTCCTCCATGGCGGTGTCCGCACCCGCAACCTGCGAGCCGGACGTGGCATCTTCCATTGTCTCAGTGGGTCCCTCAGCGAGGGGGGCCGGCTGCGAGGCAGGCGTGGTTGAGCGCAGTGCGAGGACTGTCACGCCTGCGCTCGCGGCCAGCAGAATGATCGCGGCGATCGCAAAGCGCGAAACCCTCGTTGAAGGCGCGCCGATCGACCCGATCACATCAATCTCATTCATAGAGGCCGAATCCGAAGAATCAGCCATCGCGCCAGTCAGCATCCGTCGCTCAGCGCGTCCAAGCGCCTCATCGACAAGATCCGATGGCGTCGCCGAAGCCGCCGCGCGGCCCCACAACTGCAGGCCGGCGCGATCCGTCCGCGCCTGGCGCAGCTTTGCATATGCAGAAGCATCGCGAGCCATCTCGGCCTCAAACGCCGCCGATTCTTCAGGCGACATCTCGCCCTCAATCCAGGCGAGCATGCGATCTTCTTCAGGTGTGTTCATCCGTTCAGTCATCGAAGCCGGAACGCTCCATCTCATCTCGAAGCGCCAGACGAGCACGGAAGAGACGACTCTTCACGGTGCCCACCGCCACTTCCAACACTTCCGCGATCTGCTTGTAATCAAGACCCCGGACATCCCGGAGAATCAGAATCGCGCGCTGATCGGGGTCCAGGCGGCTCATCGCCACATCCAGACCGCCGAACTGCTCTTCCTGTTCGACGCCCCCCGCAGGCCCGAGTTCCCGATTCTGCTCCCGCAGATCAGAAAGACTGGGGCCATCCGCCCCCGCGACCATGTTGTCGAGGCTGGCGTGCCGCCGAAGCCGCTCTTTCCGGAGGTGGCTCAGACACAGATTCATCGCCACACGCGTCAGCCACGTGCTGAAACGGGCCCGCCCGTCAAACTGGTGAAGATTCTCGATCACCCGCAGCAGCACCGCCTGCGACAGATCCCGGGCCGTCTCCCGATTCCCCACCATCCGGTACGCCACCGCGAAAATCAGCCGATCATGCCGCTCCAGCAGCTCGCCCAGCGCAGCCCGATCGCCCTGCTTGGCGGCCGCCACAAGCAGATCGTCCAACCGATCCGGATCCCGGGCGTCGCTCGAGCTGAGGCTCGCGGACTCATCCGATTGTGGCGGCTCAGACGTCACGGCAAGAAGAGTATCGTCCTCACTCGTCGCTCGTCTCATGCGAGCGGCCCCGAAGAGCCCCCATCCGTCGCGGCCGGATTGCCCATGCGATACGATCGGCCGAAGACGGAGCGACAACGCCGCACGCACGTCCGAAACAACACAACACACCCTTCCCCCCGGAGACACACGTGACGAGCCACGTGACGAGTGAGGATCGCTGGTCCGCGTACGAATCCCCACTGGCCACGCGCAACGCGTCGCCCGAGATGCAGGCCATCTGGTCGCCGCGCAGAAAGTTCGGCGCCTGGCGCAGACTCTGGCTCGCCCTCGCCGAAGCCGAAAAAGAACTCGGCCTCGATATCACCGACGCCCAGCTCGACGAACTTCGCGCCCATCTCGATCTCAATGACGAAGACTTCCAGCGAGCGGCCGTCCACGAAAAGGCCCTGCGCCACGATGTCATGGCCCACGTCCATGCCTACGGCGAGCGCGCGCCTGCCGCCCGAGGCATCATCCATCTCGGCGCCACCAGCCAGTTCGTCAACTGCAACGCCGAACTCATGCTCCTGCGCGACGCCCTCGCCCTCACCAGCGCCAAAGTCGCCCGCACCATCGACGCCCTCGCCGATCTCGCCCGAACCCATCGCGATCTGCCCTGCCTCGCCTTCACTCACTATCAGCCCGCCCAGCCCACCACCTTCGGCAAACGAGCCGCAGGCTGGGCCTATGACCTCAGCCTCTGCCTCGAAAGACTCGAACGCACCCGCGATGAGATCCGCATCCGCGGCGTCAAAGGCGCCACCGGCACGCAGGCTTCCTTCCTCAATCTCTTCGAAGGCGATTGCGAAAAAGTCCTCGCGCTCGATCGACTCGTCTGCGAAAAGCTCGGCTTCAGCGCCGATCAGCGCTACCTGCTGACCGGCCAGACATACCCCCGCGTCGTCGACGCCTTCGTCCTCTCCGAACTGGCCGCGACCGCAAGCGTCATCCACAAGATCGCTGGCGACATCCGCCTCCTCGCCAATCGCAAGGAAGTGGACGAGCCCTTCGGCGACAAGCAGATCGGCTCCTCCGCCATGCCCTACAAGCGCAACCCCATGCGCTGCGAACGCGCCACCGGCCTCTGCCGCTTCGTCATGTCCCTGGCGCAGAACCCCCTCAACACGGCCGCCACCCAGTGGCTCGAGCGCACGCTCGATGACTCCGCCAACCGCCGCCTCAGCCTGCCCGAGTCATTCCTCGCCCTCGATGGCGCGCTGGATCTGCTGCACAACGTCGCCGCCGGACTCGATGTTCACGTCGCCACGATGCGAGCCAACCTGATGGCGGAGCTTCCCTTCATGGCGTCGGAAAACCTGATGATGGAAGCGGTGAAGCTGGGCCGCGATCGTCAGGAAGCGCACGAAGCCATCCGCCGCCACGCCCAGGCGGCAGGTCTTGCCGTCAAAGATCAGGGCCTGCCCAACGATCTCATCGACCGCCTCCGCGCCGAACCGCTCCTCGAAGGCGTCGACCTCGAATCCATGCTCGACCCCGCGGCCTACATCGGCCTCGCCCCCGCCCAGGTCGACCTCTTCATGATCGAAGTCGCCACCCCCATCCGCAAACGCTACGCCGACGCCCTTGCGCCGGCGCGTGAGCCGGACGTCTAAGGCGCACAAAAACGCCGCCCGTCACTGTTTCCAGCGGACGGGCGGCTTGGCGGTCAATTCATCGCACCGAGTGCAAACCTGTCGGAGTGGGGTGTAGTTCCCTCTTACAAGAAGTTCGCAAGGTGACCCGCGAACAGCAACGCCCCAGACGCAGACACGATGTTGACCCAAAACGGACCGACTCGCTTTCGCAAGTCGGCCGCTCGCTTACGCGAAGGAGTGCGTTGTGCGCAGTGCGAGATAGTCGGCGTCTCTACCTGCTGCGCAACGGCTCCCGCCTGCGAGCGCCCAAACACAAGCGCGACACAGGAACCGCAAAAACCTGATTGCTCGGCAGACTTCGCCAACGGATCCCGTGCGCTGGTGGTAGGAGTGGCGCGCAACAAAACCGCGAAGCTCGCAAAGCAATCTTCAGATGTCCTGTTCATCCGGCAGGGGCCCTGTGCAAGAATCCCATTCGGACTGCCGCCATGTTAATCCGGCCCGTTGGGTCCGCAAGTGATATTTGCCGGTTTCGCCCGGTTTTTGCAGGTTTCCCGGAACCGCATTCCTGCGGGACAACCGCAAGTCAGGGTATCTGCACGAGTTGGCTCGGCTGCATGCGCGTCACACCACCCGGCAAAGTTTCTCGCAATCCCATCCCATTCAGCAGGTTGTTCGGATGCCTTTGCTGCGCCGCCATCAGCTCCGCGCTCATCTCACCCGTCTCAAGATCGAAGTCGCTGTCGTTGAAGAGCCCGATCGTCACCATGCTGCGCGTCGGCCCGTGGTAGTAAAACGCAAGCTCACCATCACGCCGCAGCGCCACCGCCGCCTCCTCGGCCAGGCGCGTCGCCTCGTTCTGATCCGGACTCTCATACACCGCCACCTGCAGCGTGTATCGCGCCGAACTTCCAAACCGCTGACGCACCGTCGCCAGGTTCAGCTCCGGAATCCGACCCTTCCCCACGGCCGTCGAGTTCGGCGAAAGAAACGCCCGCTCAAAAACCGGCCGCCCCTGAAACATCGTCGCCCGCACGCGCTCCAGATCCCGCTTCGCCTGAGGCTCGTCATACGAGTCATACCCGCCATACGCCACGATCACGCCTCGCGGCCTTTCCGCGACGTACGCATTCTTCAGCCCCGTCTCCTGACGCACCCGCGCCTGAAACGCCTGCGCCCGCTGCAGCGCGCCCTCGCGCGCAAAGCTCGCCAGCACAATCGTCCAGCGCCCGCCATCACGAGCCCCGCCGCCGGCGCCGCCCTCACCAAAGAGCTGCTCGCCCTCGGCCCGCAGCTCCGCCTGACTGCGCCCCCGCGAGCCGCCATCCGAAGCGCACGAAGAGAGCACGATCAACGCAGTCATCGCCATCGATGAAAGCGTCCGCATCCCGTTCCGCGGCCAGCGCGCCCGGAGAATCCCCCATGAAGGGGACATGTCAGTGAAGGTCAGTGGACGGCTAATTGGCCTGTAAGTCATTGTCCTGCCTGTGCTTGATGGCGGAGGGGCGCGGAATTGAAAGGTTCAAGCGTTTGCGCGCAAGCCGTCGATATTCTTGGTGTGCCCGCCAGTCTCTGCAAGCGGCAGGGGCTTCGAGGGGTTTCGAAGACCGGGTGGCGGGCACATTGGGTTTGCATAGATTGACCGTGCGATACATGCGTCCAGGGTCGACGCGTTCGCTGTCACCGCCTCATCCTGACGCTGAGTTTGGAGTTCGGCTGCATGTCAGATATCTCACCGATCCCGCCCACCAATCGGATCGCTCCCGCCGGCAGGGAACCTGTCCGTCTCGATGCATCCGAGACGGGCCACCAGAACGGAACACTCAAGACGGAGACCGACCAGTTGGATCTTTCTGAACTCGCCCTGCTTCGCAGCCGCCTGAACGAGCTGCCGGATGTCCGCGCCGACCTCGTCGAGCGTGCTCGCCAGGGCCTTACCGAAGGCGCCTACGAGAAGCCTGAGATTCTCGACAAGGCCATCGAAGCCCTGCTGGGCGACGTCGACACCGCCTGATCCCGCCGCGCCCGCACAGGCGCCGGCGAGTCATCTCCATCTTCCAAAAAAGATCGCGGCCCCCTCCGCAACAAAGGGGGCCGCGTTTATTTCATATGTGCGTTGGATTGTGTGTGTGAGGCCGGGGCCACATCACACGCGCCTCTTTCGAGGCGATCAGAGTCACATATTCAGGCTCGACGCTTCCGGCCGCCCATGGCCGCCAGAATCGCCAGACCCGCAAGCGCCGCCGAGCCGGGGCCGGGAAGCATGCTCGCATGCTGGCCCTGCACGGCCGCGACCGTCGAAACGCCCTCACCATCGGCTCGAAGCGTCATCGCTCGACGATGGATCCAGTTCATATCCGGGCTCATCGAATCGGGCTGCCCGAAATGCAGCGTCCCGAGCTGACGAGCGACGGGTCCAAGCGTCTCGCTCACGGGCTTGGAAAGATCAATGTTGTTCGTGGGTCCGGCGCGAGCCGTCGGCGCCGCCAATGCGACACCCACGCATGCGCAGAACAATGCCCTGCGGTGCATAGTCAACTCCTCCCGATCAGATCACGCGCACGAAGCACAATGGCACGGCTTCGAAGCCTGACCTGATCTCCGTCGAATTTCCATGCATCAAGTAGGAGCTTGATGCGGCACAGGCCTCTTCCCGCGACACGTCAATGAAGTCGGGAAGACGCATACAAACACGTCAACTGGCTCTCGCGATGGAACGCTCCCATCCTGCGCGCACGTCAATACACGCAAAACAGACACGCCCGAAGCTCCTTCACTCCGTCCATACGGACATCGCAAAGCCAGACGAAAAACCGATTGTCAAAAGGCTGAAGTGTGCTGGACGCCGGTCTTACTCAAGGACCAAGCCGCCCTACTCCAAACCCCTGCTTCCCCTGTAGCTGCTTCTCAACATCGTCCGGCTGTGCGTGCTGACAACCCTTCTGTCGCCGAACGAGCCACGTTGTACCCCGTATTCGGACGTTGAGCAATCCCAATTCCGGTGTTTTTCAGGACACGTCGAATCCCCCGGGCGCCCCCCCTGGGAATACGGAAACGCCTCGAAAACACGTGTTTTCGAGGCGTTGGGACCGAAACGTTGACCCTGGCGAGGACGCCAGTAAAGAGAGCCTCGGTTGTCCTATTTCCCGACGGTCGTGCTGTATTGCACGCCCTCAGGCACATGCACCGGCTGCTGCACGCTCACGCCGTACTCCCCGGCCGTCTGCGAGAGCGAATCCACCGCCACGAAGGCCGTGTAATCACTCACCAGCCCGAACTGCAGCGCCGTCTGCTCGATCATCTGCGGGATCTGCGCCGCCTCATCCGGATTGAACATGTGCGCGTACGTCGCCTCATCGGAAAGATCCGCGATCTTCGTCCGCGCCCACACATTGGCAATGCCCTTGTGCTTGCCGGCGCTGTTCCTCGGATCCACTTCGATCAGCACATCATGAAACTCACCGCCGGCCCTGCCGCGCAAGCGCACCGTCGTCGGCTCATCGCCTTCGAAGCGCCCGGTCAGCATGATCGGCCGATCGACAAAGAGATCCGGCGTGCGGCGTGGATACACATCCGTCACATCCAGCGATCCCCAGTCCATATACACGTTGCACAGCGCCGGATGACTGATGCGATCAAAGAACAGATCCATCACCTCGCCCGCATCATCCTGCAGCCCCACATACGCACACGCGCCGGAGCCCAGCTTCGCCATCCGATTCATCAGATACCGATTCGGCGATGATCCCACGCCGAAACTGAAGATCCGCGAATCGCCCAGCTTTCCGTGCACGGCGCCCAGGATCTGCGCCTCATTGCCGATGAAGCCATCGGTCATGAAACAGACGAATCGCAGACGCCGCTCATCATGCGGGAAGTCCAGCGCCGCCTTGATGCCTTCGATCATCTGCGTCCCGCCATGGCCGGAAAGACCCTCGAGATACTCCAGGCCGCGTTTGATGTTGTCAGGCGTCGCCGCGACGGGCGCCGGTCCGAGCTGACTGGCGTTGTTTGAAAACCGAATGATCTGGAAGGTGTCATCGGCGCGCAGCTTCTTCATCGCACGCCCGATGGCCGTCTTCGCCTTTTCAATCGGATCGCCATTCATACTGCCCGAACAATCCAGCACGAAGATCATCTCCATCGGCGCCCGCTCCAGCGATTCAAGCTGAGCAGGGGGGTACGCCATCAGCGTGAAGAACCCGCCGCGTTCATCGCGATGCGTCATCAGCGCCGTTTTCACGCGCTCGCCCGCCACGCGATAGCGAAGCACGAAGTCCTTGTTCGGAATTGAATCAAGCTTCGACAGGCGCACGATCTTGCGCGTCGAATCAACCGTCTCAATATCCACGGCATGCGACGGGCTGTGAATGTGCTCGATCTCCACGCCCGCATTGATGTGCAGCGTCAAGCCGATGTCATGGCCCGTGCGCTCTTCAGGCCGCAGATACTGCACCTGTGTCGAGCCATCGGGCGCCTGCTGTGGCCCGCGCGGCGAAGCCAGCACCGGGTTGGGCGTGCCCGCCGGATTGAAGCGCGGCCCGACAACCATCGGGAAGACGAACTCATACCCGCCACGCGCATACGCCAGCGTGTTGAAGTACGTGATGTCAATATCAATCGACTTGTGCGGCTCGATGTTCGCCACCTTCTGCGTGAAGATGTTCGCCCGCTCCTGCGTCAGCAGACTCGCATGATGCCCCTGCGCCCTGGCGGCCTCGTAGATGCGCTCCGCTTCCTGACGCTCGCGGACGACGCCGCGGATCTTGCGATCGCCGACCGTCATCACGAACTCGCTGATGGCCGCATTCTGCGGCAGCGGAAACACATACACCGCCTCGATCTTCACATCGAAGGGATTCTCATACTGCTGCTGCACATGGACGGATGAGATGTACCCGCTGATCGAAGCGGCCACTTCCGTGTGCTTCAAAGGCGCGGCGACCGGCTGATCAACATCCGGCATCACACACATCAATGCGCCCGCGCCCGGCGCCACATCCTGCGCCACACGCCGCCCGCGCATCTGATTCTCCGACACGCGGCTGATCACCCAGAGCTCTTCATCCGGATCGAGGCGTGCGACGAGTTCGCCGGCGCCTTCCTCTTTCTCCGCCATCTTGTTCCCAAACAGACTCCCGCCTTCACGTCGATCGCCGAATCGCCGCCCCGCTACGGGGATATCTCCGGGAAGCGCCTTGGTGATGCGGCCGTCAGGGCCGATCGTCATCGTGCCGATGACGCCATCTTCATCAGTGACTGCATTGCCGAAATGAATCGTGCCATTGTCTTGGGCTGCGGCTGCGGGCGGAACACCCTCACTTCCTCTACTCGCGACGCTTGCCGGGAATCGGCTCGTTTGCCGCTCGCGGGACAACGGCTGCTCGCGTGATTCGTTGGTGTCGAAAAGCTCACCCTCTTGAGTGATCCGTCGCGTCTGAAATCCGTTGCGATAGTCATCCTGCTCACCGCCGACGGCCGCCTGCGTTGCTTTCGCTTCTTCCTGCAGCCCCTTCGAAGCGTCGTACTTCACTCGACCCGACAGCCCGCCGCTGCGCTCGCTGCCTGCGACAACAGCGCCTTCCCCCATCGGCTGCGCGCTGTCCGGCGCGTTTGACGGCTCCTGCGACTTCGCCTGCGGATTCGAGCCTGACTCACAACCAACACTCACAAACGCAAGCACCGTTCCCAGCGCCAGCGCAACAACACATGTCCAGACAATCGATGCTCTCATGAATCAGTCCCCTCAATCGGTTCCCGTGTGACTCGTTCAATCGTCGCTCGTGCGTTCTTGATGTTCGCCCCGCCCGCGCCGGCCGCGGCTTCAAGCTTCAGCTCGTACTGTGGCTCGCCTTCGCCTTCGAGCATCACATGCACGCGCGCCACGCGCGTCCTGCCCACCGGCAGATCCTTGCCCGTGTTGAAGGCCGCGATGATCACTTCGTTGTTCATCAAGGCGGCCGGGTCGTAGAAGGGAGGCGCGCTGAACGCCGGATGCGCTCCGCCCTCCAGGCCCACGATGCGAACTGTCGCGCCCGCGTCCTCGTCATCCGTCTCCACACCCGTCAGCAGCACCTGATACGCGCCCAGCGCCTGCTCGCCCGCATTGATGAACACATCAACGACTTCAAAGCGAGCATCCGCATCCACGCGCACCGGATCGATGCGATCGCCCAGCGGCGCTTTCGGCCCGGCGCCCAGCGCCACCAGGGCGCACGTAATCACAAGCAGGAGCGAACGCTTCACTGGATCGCCCTCCGGCTCAGACTCACGGCAGCCGCGGCAAGCGCCTGCACATCCGCCTGACCCACGCTGCCATCGTGCGTCATATCCCACGCAGGATTCAGCTCGTCGCTCGATTCAATCGCCCGCGCGACAAGAAACGCATCCAGGATGTTCACGCGACCATTGCGATCCACATCCGCGCGCTCCGTCTTCGCCATGGAGAGCATGGCCTCAGGCCGCGCTTTCAGTTCAGAAGCCGCACGCCGATCATCCATCATGTCCCCGGAAGCCAGCTGTCTTTGCGGCGAACTTGCCGGCGGCGGTGAAGGCGTCGACTGAGGCCCGCTGATCCACACGATCAGCGCCATGCCGGCCGCGACCGCGCCCACGCCGGTCGTCCACCACACACGGCGCGAACGCACGAACGCCAGCGGCGCCGGCGCCTCACCCATCGCGATCCGCTCCCGCACCGCCCGATCGACATCCTCGGGAATCGGAATCTCATCCTGATACAGCCGCTTCAGATCTCGAATCAGCGCCTCGGGCGCCTCCTCGGAGTTGAAGTCAGTCGGGTTGGAGCTGTCGTCTCGCATGGATTGATCTCTGGCCATCCGGCCCTGTGTTGGATGAAGTGCGCCGGAGTGCGGCGGGGTTCACGCAAGTTCAAAAAAGTCGCCGCGGCCATCGGGGACGGGCGATTACCGGTCGAAATACCGCTTCGTGTGCTCATCCGCCCTCAAAGCGTGCATCGCGTGATGCAGGCGGCTCTTGACCGTGCCGACGGGGATCTCGAGACATTCTGCGATCTCCGCCATCGACAGATCGTCGACGAAGCGCATCAGCACGACCTCCCGCTGCGCCTCAGGCAGCCGTCGCACCACGGCATGCAGCGTCTCCAGCCCCCAGCCCGTTTCCGTGGGCGTGTGAGCGGCGATATCCAGCGTCTGCGGATCGACATTCGTGGTGCGAGCTTTCTTTCGCCGCAACGTCAGCGCGCAGTTCCGCACGACCGGATAGAGGAAGGTGGTCATCTTCGCCCGCAGCTCGAAGCCGGGGAATCGCCCGAAGAGATAGATGAACGCCTCCTGCACGACGTCCATGGCGTCTTCGTGATCGCCGGTGAATCGCAGCGCCAGGCGGGCGACATACGTGCGATGCCGCTCGTAGAGCTCTGTCAGAGCCGTGCTGTCACCATCATTGGCACGATCGACGAGAGAGAGGTCAATGGCCGCCGGCCCGGTGGGGGAAGGGGAGGCGCCTGACTCGGCTTGCGAAGGTTCACTCATGGGATTGTTCGACGTCGCGGCTGGGGCCGGGCATTCGTCCCCGGCCCGGCCTGTATGAGACTATCGACGCTCGCGCGAGTTTCACCTTTCGAACTTCAAATCGGAGTGATGGGTCGCCTATAATGGGGCGCAGAAATTGGTGGGCGCACTCGCCGGGGGGCGGGAGCGCATCTGCTCGGACAAGGAGCAGGTCATGAAAACAACGATGACCAGTCAGGACGCGCGGACGCTTGCGGACCTTCGTTCAGTCGGTCCAGCCACTGTCGACGATCTCCGATCGCTCGGCATTCACACCGTTGAAGATCTTTCAAAGTGCGACGCGGAGTATCTCTACGCGCGGATCTGCGAAACGCAGGGCGGCTACATCGATCGCTGCGTTGAGGATGTCTTCTCCTGCGCCATTGCGCAGGCGCGCAATCCTGAGTTGCCCGCGGAGCGATGCGACTGGTGGTGGTGGTCCAGAGCGCGCAAGGAACGCGAGCACATCTGAATCGCCTGCGCCGCAGGGCGATGCGCACATTCAAAAAGAAAAACACCCCCGGCTGTGTAGCCGAGGGGGTTGTGCGTTGTTTTGAAATGGTGCGAGCGTTGACCGCATCCCTTTGATTGGGAAGGTTCGCGGCGCCCTGTCGGGGCTGCGTCATGCGTGTCGCAGCGTCTGTCGAGGGTCAGGCCGTCAGCCGCAATCGCAACTCGCGTGATCGTGACGTCTCATGCGCCTTGTGTCGGAGGGGCGCGCCTCGATCAAACTCTTCGGCGGATCATCACTCATGTCCTTGGGCTCCTGTATGGAGGAAAAACAAGTCGGATGAACTACGACAGTGAAGGCATTCTATGACGCGCGCCGTGCGCTTCCAGCGCAAAACGTCGACTTTGCGCCGGCTTCTTCAAGGCCCTTCAAACACGC
Organism: Smithsoniella earleae; assembly: GCA_032356285.1. Taxonomy (NCBI): domain Eukaryota; kingdom Viridiplantae; phylum Chlorophyta; class Ulvophyceae; genus Smithsoniella; species Smithsoniella earleae. Next base: position 79,614 of record JAULKQ010069435.1, on the reverse strand, counting down.
CCTTTGCGCGCGTCCTGAGCCGCCGGAATAATGCGGAGCCGGACGGCAGGAATTGCCGAAAACAACCTCGGACGTCGTGCGCGCTTTTTTTCGCCGCGCACGCCGCCCGATCGCCATCACATCTTCGTCAGCGTCTGCGCGTGCAGATCAATCGCCTTGTGGATGCAGTCAATCGACTCTTCATACACACCATCAGCCGCGGCTGACCATGCGCGATTGACCTGTCGCTCCATGGCGGCGAACTGATCCATCAGCTCGGCATAGCCGCCGAGCGTCAGACGATTGACCAGCGTCGGGCGCGCATCGATGAAGGGCATGATGTGCTCCTTCTGCGCCTGATCGAGTCGTTCGATGATCATGTGCAGACGCGCGCTCTCGTCGGGCGTGTTGGGCAGATCGCGAGCCAGGCTCTGCAGGATCGAACCGATGCCAGCAAGCGCCGCCTCGGGTGACTCTTCGTGCGCCCCGCCTTCCTTGGGCGCGGCCGCCTCGATCTCCGCCTTGGTCGCGATGCGAACCATCAGCGAGCCGACCAGCAGGCCGACGGCTGAGATCGCAAAGACCCACCAGTACTTCCAGCGGGAGAAGGAGAACTTCTTCAGCGACAGCGCGTTGGGCTGCACTTCTTCGGCGCGAAGCTGCTCGAGGCGCTCCGGCGTCATCTGCGTGCCGTCATCGTCAAGATCGGTGGCCAGCAGCGGGGCCGGATTGCGTCGCGCGTTGGTGAACTCCTCGGCGGTCATCTGACCGGCGTCATACTCGCGCCGAAGCTCGGACTTCATGGACTCGGTGATGGGCGTGATGCCTGCGCCGGCGGAGAGCCGTACGTATTCATCTTCGCCTGCCTTGAAGGCCTCCGCATCCGTCGACACCGGCGCGAGATACGCGGTGGCCGCCGAAAGCATGGCCGTGATCAGGCAGATCGTCAGGAGCAGGTTTCCAATCAGTTTCATGGCTCTCTCTCCCTTAGCTCTGCAACAGCACGATGAAGTTCACGCTCAGTCCGAGCAGCGCATCGCCGACGATGAAGCCCGCCGCCAGCGGCACGCCCCATTCCTCGGCCCACGAGCGGCCCTTCCACTTCGCCACGATCATGTTGATGATGCAGCCGACGCCATACGTCGCGATGTAGTTCATCGGCAGATACATCGAAAGACCGATCAGCACGCCCAGCCCGGCGAACGAGCCAAGACCGAGCAGGCCGCCGGCGATGGCGCCGAGGCCGTACAGCATGTACGGCATGCTTTCGCCGCGTACACCTGTGATGATCGCCTGCAGCGCCTGCGCCTGCGGGGCGGTGGTGTCCGTTCCCTGGCCCATCGGCACGCCGAACTTCTCGACGTTCGCCGCCGCGATCAGCAGCAGCACGGCCATCGAGATGATTGGTCCGATGCCGGTCGATATCAGTTCGACCACCTGTTGGCGTTTGGGTTGTGCGCCGACGATGTAGCCGGTTTTCAGATCCGCCATCATGTCGGCCGCACAGGTGATGGCGACGCAAAGCGCCGCTCCAATCATCACGGCGCCGAGTTGATCTCCGACACCCGCTAACACCATGATCAAGACGACTGTGATCAACGCCATGCCGGAGATTGGCGACCAGTCCGTCATGCCCGTGCATTGCGCGATGATGATGCCGGCGAACCAGATCCATCCTGCGCCGATGAGCGCGATGATCAATGCTCGGATCGGGCGGCCGAGGCCGATCTTCTTCAGGATGCCCGGGCGGCTGGCCTTGATCGTCTCCAGATAGGACTCGCGTTCGCCATCCGTCCATTCATTGACGTATGTCTCTTTGGATTCCTCGGTTTCGAATCCGAGGGTGTAGCCGGTGTCCGTTTCGTAGGTCGCGGCGACATCGATCAGCGTGCGGCCTGAGACGGGATCCGTCGTGTTGATCGCTCGCCCGCCGACGTAGTACGCGGCGCCGTAGAGGAAGACGCCGGAGATAATGACGGCCGTGATGAGCACGCCGATGCCGAGTTCATCGCGTGCGCCCTTGCCGCCGCCTGCGGAGGCGATGCTCTTGAGCGCTTCCTTGATCGCCGGGGCGGAGGCTATGACGCCCATCAAGGCGCCGCCGAGCAGCAATCCGATGCCCAGTGGCCTGTTGATGCCGCCATAGCCGAAGGCGGGCGCCTGATCGGCGCTGACGGTGTTTGGCATCCATCCCATCGAATAGAGGAATGGATTGATGACGAGGTACGCGAGGATGCCGCCGGCGAGGACGAAGAGACCTGCGCGGCCGGTCAGATAGCCTGCGCCCAGCGCAAATGGCGCCAGGGCGAAGAGCAACTGCGCCTGCGGCGGGAAGCCGAGGATGCGTCCTGCATCGAGATTCGTGTCGTCAATCAGAAGATCCGCACGCCCATTGCCATCGCGATCGGAATCACGCGTCAGCACGGGATCGGTGGCGTTGGTCGGATCGAGCGAGCCGTCGGATCGTTCATATGGATCGTCGGGTCCGCTTGGTCCGGCGCCGAGGCCGTTGTAGGCGTAATCGACTGTTCCGGCGGATTCGTCGATGACGCGCTTCGTGCGAATATCGAAGTCGGAGTAGCCGAACATGGGCTTGCCGGCCCAGTCGGCCTTCTTCGATTTCAATGCCGCCCATTCGCCTGTGCCTTCGTGCGCGGCAAGTGCTCGGCGGGCGAGCTCGTCCTTGTAGCCGCTGATCTGGTACGGCCCGATGGCGTATTGCGTGTTGATTGAGGAGAGTGCGGCCGTCTTGGCGTCGGCGACTTGTTCCTCAAGGGCGACGATGGCGTCGATCTGTGCTGTGTCGATGCCGCCTGCGCGCGTTTCCTGGAGCTTGTTGCGCGCTTCCTTCAGTTCATTCTGGAGTCGTCCATGCTCGTAGACGGCTTCGGGCGCCGATTCGGCGTCGATCCACCCGGCGATCATCTCGGTGCGAAGCTTGTCTTCGAAGCTGATCTTTTCGTTGTAGACAAGCTCATCGAGTTCATCGAGAGGCGCCAGTGTTTCGATTGCGGGCAACTGGTGGGGCGCCACGAGGATCATGCTGACGATGATGCCGATCAGCAGGATGATTGATTTCTTGGCGCCGGCGCCGGGTGATTTAAGGATGGCGCCGACTGCGGTCGCTGAGGGAAAGCGCAGGCGTTCGATATCAAGAAGCTGCTTGCGCAACGGCACGATGAAGGCGCCGCCGAGGATGGCGCCGGTGACGCATGCGAGCGTGAGCAGCCAGAAGTTTGTGTTTGGCGTTTTGCCCTCGACCAGCGGGATGCCGATCAGGAAGAGCACCGGCACCGTGAAGATGACGCCGGAGTTGGGCGTGTTGACGGCTGAGCCGATCGTCTGCCCGATGTTGACTTCGAGAATCGTGCCTCGTCGCAGCAGACCTCGCAGAACGCCGAAGCCGAGCACAGCGGCGATGGAGCTGCCGACGATGGTGAAACCGATCTTCAGGCCTGCGTAGGTGATGGCGGCGTTCATGACGGCGCCGACGACGACGCCGAAGATGATCGCGCTGATGGTCACCTCGCGATAGCGGCTCTGAAAGAGCCCGGAGTGGTCGCCCGAGCCAGAGCCGGCGCCTGAACCGGAGCCGGATCCTGCATGTGAACCCGAGCCGGCGCCGGAGGGCGCATCGAGCCTCCGCTCCTCCTCCCGCATCTCTGCTCGACTCCCGAGGCCCGGTGTTGTGGGCTCCTCGTGGGGGGGATTCGGGGGGGTGGGGCCTTGGTCGTCACTCATCGCGATGGTCTCCCATGAACTTCCGGCGCACCCGCGCCCGATGTAGTCGGGGCATGGTGCAGTCTTCGCCTTCTTTTCACAAGCGCAGAAAACTCGCGCCGGAAGGCGCCGTCATGCCGGTCAGTGTCACTTAAATCAGGAGTCGGGGGGCGAATGGCCCATATCTGGCGCCGGGGCGACTGGCGTGGCGCCGATGGGCGGCTCAGGTCTGGCTCGCCACGAACTGATCCGCCAGCGCTTCGGCGTCGGCGTCGGTCAGCTCGTCATCTGTCGCGGGGGCTGGCGGGGCCTCGGTGATGGGCGCCAGGGCGGCGATGCGCGTCTTCACATCCCCCACGAAGGAGAGCTTGATGCCGAAGTTTTCGCCGATCTTGTAGGCCACGCCGGAGCCAATGGGCTTGTTGTTGACCCGCAGCTCCAGCTCGTCTTCTGCGCTCTTTGGCATCTCGATGATCGATCCGGGCGTGAGGGACAGCACCGCATCGGTCGGCATATGCGTCTCGCCGATGACGACGACGATGGGCACCTCGAGCTTCAGAATCCCCTCGACCTTCGAGTTCATACCCGAGGTATCGGCGACATCGGGCGGGGGGCTTCATAGGACGTCGACCGGGTTGTCTTTTGCCCTTTGAGGGCTGCTGTTCGCGTTGGCTGCCGGCGGATGCTTGAGGTGGAACTGCGCCTCGAGGGCGCAGCTGATCGGCAGGCGGCCGGGCGCTTGTGCGCTGGAACAGTTGAAGGTCGTTGTGCTCTGTTCGGGTCGTCTCGCTGCAAGCTCCACCTCGGCGATCTTGTCGTCCGGCGTCTTCGGCCACCGGTTGACTTGCCGCCGATCAGCTTGAGGTTGACGGCCTTCGCAAAACATGCGGGCCTCCACCCTTGGATGGATGTGCGCTTTGATGGGCGCTGCGCGCGATGTATGTGCGCACTGACTTTTGTAAGTCGTTGTGGCGCAAGGGCGCAAATTTTTTCGCGGAGTTGGGATTTTTGGAAATGTGGGTGCGCTTTGCGCGTATCGGAAGTGCATGTGCGCGCTTCGGCTGCGCCTCGCGAGAGCAGGGGATCAGTTGATCAGGTGAGCAGGAGGGGGGCGCAGGCGTTGAATAAGTGTGTGCTGTGCTTGTTGTGTGCGGTTGGTTGGCGAGGGTTGGAGAAGAGGGAGGTTGGGGAGCCCTCACCTGGCCTCTCCCACTCGGCTTCGCCTGCGCGGGAGAGGGAGGGGACGCAGGCGTGGGATGGGGAGTGTTGTGCTTGTTGTGCGCGGTTGGTTGGCGAGGGTTGGAGAAGAGGGAGGTTGGGGAGCCCTCACCTGGCCTCTCCCGCAAGCGGGAGAGGGTGCGGACGCCGCGCGTTGAACAAGTGTGCGCTGTGTTTGTTGTGTGCGGATGGGTGGGTGTTGGTGTGCGGATTATGTCTGCACGGATGGCGGGGGGTTTAGTTCGGCTTCTTTGAGTCGCGCCATTTCCTTTGGGGGGACGCCCATGAAGCCGACGTGGAGGCCGGCTTCTCGGAGGTGTTTCGTGGTGCGCGCATTGGCGGCGAGCATTACGAAGAGGTTCACCACCGGCACGATGAGCAGGATCGCGAATCCGGCGGTCAGCCAGGCGTTGGCGCCCATGTTGACGAACATCGTCGCCATCAGGCCGATCAGCGCGACATTCATCGCCAGCATCAGCACGATCAGCAGAAGCACATTGGAGCTGCTGAGTTCGGAGCGAACCGTGAAGAACGCCAGTTGCAGCAGCAGGGCGGCCAGAAGCGTCCAGAGCGCCCATTTCTGCGTGCGCGCGGTGCGCAGGAGTTTTGCATCAAGTTGCGACATTGGTACGTCTCCTTCGAGCGAGCAAGTCGCGCGCGTATCATTCCAATGGACGCTATGCGCGCACGGCGCGTGAAATCAAGTGTCGCGTGCGACATGCCGCAGGCCGCTTGTTGTCGAGGTTTTCAGCCTTCGTACTGCTTCAGGATGAAGGACACATTGTGTCCACCGAAGCCGAAGGTGTTGTTCATGGCCGTGCGAATCTTTGCATCGCGCGACTGATGGGCGACGAAGTCGATGTCGAAGCCTTCGTCGGGATTGTCGCAGTTGATGGTCGGGGGCGCTGCGCCATGGCGCAGGGCGTTGATGCATGCGATGGTTTCGACGCCGCCTGAGGCGCCGAGGCAGTGGCCGTGCATGGACTTGGTTGAGGACATCAGCAGTTTGCCGCCGTCGCTCTTGCGGGCGTGATTGCCGAAGATCTGAAGCACGGCCTGGACTTCGGCCTTGTCGCCCAATGGCGTCGATGTGCCGTGGGCGTTGATGTAGTCGATGTCCGTCGGGTTGAGTCCTGCGCTGGCGAGGGCCATCTTCATGGCTCGTGCGGCGCCTCTTCCTTCGGCATCGGGCGCGGTGATGTGTCCGGCATCGGTTGATGCTCCGGCGCCGACCATTTCGCAGAGGATCGTTGCGCCGCGCGCCTTGGCGTGCTCTTCGGATTCGAGCACGAACATGGCGGCGCCTTCGGCGAGCACGAAGCCATCGCGTTCGCGATCGAAGGGTCGGGAGGCCTTCTGGGGCTCATCGTTGCGGGTGCTGAGCGCCTTCATGGTCATGAATGCGGCCAGGCAGATGGGCGTGATGGCGCCTTCCGTGCCGCCGGAGATCATCACATCGGCTTCGCCCCTGCGGATGATGTGGAAGGCGTCGGCCATGGAGTGGCCGCTGGAGGCGCAGGCGGTGGCGTGCGCTGAGGTCGGCCCCTGCAGGTTGTATTTGATTGAGACATGCCCGGCGCAGGCGTTGACCATGAGCCTTGGCACGGTGAATGGGCTGATGCGCTTGGGGCCTTTGGATTCGAGGATCTGCACGCCATCTTCGATGGTGGAGATGCCGCCGACGCCGGAGCCGATGACGGCGCCGCAGCGTGTGGCATCCACACTGTCGAAATCGATGCCGGAGTTTTCGACGGCTTCGATGGCTGCGCACAGTCCGAACTGTGTTGAGCGATCGAGTCGTCGCGCTTCGCGTCCATCGATGCGGGTCTTTGGATCGAAGCCTTTGGCTTGTCCGCCGATGGTGACATCCCATGCATCGCCGAAGCGATCGAATCCTTCGCCCTCGATTGGCGTGATGCCGCTGCGCCCGGAGACCATCCCGTCCCAGACGCTTGCCGCATCGAGACCGATATTGGTGATGGCGCCTGCGCCAGTGAGTACGACTCTCGGATTATGTGCGTTTGTGGATGTCATGGTGCAGGCGCGCGGCATGGTTCAGGGCAGGAGGCCCGCGCCCGCCGGCAAAGCGCAGCGTTTCCGAAAGGAATGATGTTCAAGCGCTGCTCAGCTTGCCGCGGACTGGGCCGACACGATGAAGTCCACCGCCTGTCCGACGGTCTGGATCTTCTCGGCCTCTTCATCCGGGATGGTCGTTTCGAACTCGTCTTCGAGCTCCATGACCAACTCGACTGTGTCGAGGCTGTCGGCGTTGAGATCGTTGACGAAGCTTGTGTCTCGTGAGATCTCGTTCTTGTCCACGCTCATTTGCTCAGCGACGATGTCGATCACCTTCGCCTCGACTTCTTGCTCGGTCACGACTGCTTCTCCGGTCTTGTGTCGTCAGGCCTGGGACCATCCCAGCAGCCGTCGACGGCGGTTCGCAATATATCCAATGGGCCCCCGAACGCCAATGAAACTGGCATTCCTGAGGCCACGAAATAGGGGTTTAGCTCATCGTGAGGCCGCCATCAACACAGATGGTCTGGCCTGTGAGATATCCGGCGCCATCGGAGGACACGTAGGCGACGGCCTCGGCGATATCCTCCACGACGCCCAGGCGGCTGCATGCCGTGGACTTGCGGACGGTCTCGACGACCGACTCTGGAAGATTTGAGGTCATATCGGTCTGGATGAATCCGGGCGCGATGACATTGGCGGTGACGCCCTTGCCTCCGAGCTCGCGGGCGATGGACTTTGTCATGCCGATGAGTCCGGCCTTGGCGGCGGCGTAGTTGGCCTGTCCGGCGTTGCCGATGACGCCTGAGGTGGAGCCGATATTGACAATGCGTCCGAACTTGTTTCGCATCATCGCGCGGGCGGCGCTGCGGCAGGCGATGAAAGCCGCACGCAGGTTGACGTTGACGACGGCGTCCCATTCTTCATCGCTCATGCGAAGGACGAGGTTGTCGCGTGTGATGCCGGCGTTGTTGACGACGATGTCGAGGCGACCTTCATCGGTGATGGTCTGTTCGACGGCCTGCTGCCATGCCTGGGCGTCTGCGATATCCACCGCGCGGCAGGAGGCGGTTCCTCCGGCCTCTTCGATCTGCGCTTTGACTTCGGTGAGCGGTCCTTCACTTCGGCTGACGAGGACGACATGTCGTCCGTCGTCTGCGAGGCGCATGGCGATGGCCTTGCCGATGCCTCGGCTTGCGCCTGTGACAAGCGCGACTCGTTTCTCCTGATCGTTGGTGGACATGTGTCGAGCGTTCCTTGTGTGCTTTGCGTCTTAGCGTCCGCGCGGCGCGCGTCGCGTGCCGCCGCCGGAGCGACGTCGACCGCGCTTGCCTTTGCGCGCGGTCTTGTCGTCCTCGTTTTTCAGGAGCAGGAGTTCTTCGATGGATGCTTCGGTGAAACCGGTTCCGGGAATCGGGATGCCGACTGCTTCGAGCGATGCGCCGTCAAGATCGGAGGCGCGAGGGGCTGTCTGATCGGCGGTTGCAAGGCCGGAGAAGATCCACTGGTCGCCTTCGGGATGGCCTTCCCAGGCGATGAGGTAGGCGCCATCGGGCTCCTGCACGCCGAGGCCGACGGCGACTTCGTTCTCATCGCCCTGCAGGGCGACGACGCGCACGACTTCGATGCGCGATGTGGATGAATCCCATGCGCCGGTCTCTTTGAGTGTTTCGAGCACGGCGCGCATCGGGCGATCGAGCATGGCGGCGAGCTTTTCATCGTCGCCTGTCGCGACGGCGCTTGCGAGATCGGCGACGGCCTGCGCCTGCTCGGGTGTGGCGGGCGTGCGCTCGCGCGGGAACTGCACGCGCGGATCGAGCTGCAGGTTCTTCATCGGATCGACTTTTTCGACGACGGCCTGGCGCTTCATTGGCTGCGGCGCCGGCGCTTCTTCTTCCTTGCTGCAAGCGGAGAGCGCGAAGAGCGCGCAACCTGCGGCGAGGATGAGCATGCGTGTCGGAGTCGGGTTGGATCGTTCGTGTGTCATTTTCATATCAGTCACCGGCGGGCTCATTGTGGTTGGCGACCTTGATGGAGCGCTCGATGCGCCGCATCAGGCCCGAAAGCACCTTGCCTGGAGCGAGTTCGTGGTAGTCGCCCTTGACATTATCCGCAAGCCAGCGGCAACTTTCCGCCCATCGGACGGGGGCTGTGAGCTGTTCGACGAGTCTCTTTCGAATCGCTGCGCAGACATCTTCGCCTTCATCGGGGCCTGTGCCGTGCGGGACGCCTGTGACATTGGAGACGACGGGGCATGTGGGCGGGCGGATATCGATGCGTTCGAGCGCCTGCGCGAGGCGATCGGCGGCGGGCTGCATGAGCGGTGAGTGGAACGCCCCGGCGACGGACAGCTTGGTTGCGCGCAGGCTCATGTCGCCTGCGGTTTCGACGGCGCGATCGCATGCGGCGCTGTCGCCGGAGAGGACGATCTGTCCCGGCGCGTTGAAGTTTGCCATCACCAACACATCGCCTTTGGCGCTGCGCTCGCAGACTTCGTGGGCCTGCGCTTCGTCGGCGCCGATCAGGGCGACCATGGAGCTATCGCACGCTTCGGCGGCGTCCTGCATGGCGCGGCCGCGGATGGCGACGATTTCGATGCCTTCGGCGAATGTGATCGATCCGGCGACGCAGAGCGCTGAGTATTCACCGAGGCTGAGTCCGGCGGTGGCGATGGGCGTGGCGCGGATTTCTTCGCGGCCGATCATGGCCTGGAGGCATGCGATGGATGTGGTGAAGATCGCGGGCTGTGCGATATCGGTGCGATTGAGTGTGGCTTCGGGTCCGTCGAAGCAGATCTCGGAGAGGCGGCGGCCATCGAAGCGATCGCCGAGGACTTCGTCTGCGGCGCCGAATGTGCGCGCGGCTTCGGAGGAGGCGTTGAACCAGGCGCGGCCCATGCCGACGGCCTGCGCGCCCTGTCCGGGACAAAGAATGATCTGATCTGCACTCATGCGTGTGTGTTCCGAATCATCGTGCGCGTGTGATGCGCGTGAGGATCAGAGTTGCCAGAGACTGCTTGCCCACGTCAGACCTGCGCCGAATGCGAGCAGCATGACGCGCTGTCCTTCCTTGACTCGACCGTCCTGCCAGAGTTCGGAGAAGCAGAGCGGGACGGATCCGGCGGAGCTGTTGCCGTATTTATCGATGTTGACGTAGAGCTTTTCTTCGGGGATGCCGAAGCGTTCGCGCGCTGATTCGAGGATGCGCGCATTGGACTGATGGCAGACGAAGTGATCGACATCCTCGGGTTTCATGTTCGCTTTTTCGAGCGTCTCTTCGATGATCTCGCTGAACTTGGAGATGGCGAACTTGTAGATCTGGCGGCCGTTCATCTGCAGTTTGCCGACGATCATGTTCTTGTCGCCGGATTCGGGATCGACATCCCACGCGTGGTTGGGTCGGTAGAGATCGCGCCAGGCGGCGCCGTCTGCGTGCATGACCTGTGCGATGAGGCCCTTGTCGGTGTCGTCGGTCGCGCGGATGATGGCTGCGCCGGCGGCGTCACCGAAGAGGACGCAGATGGAGCGATCTTCGTAGTCGATGATGGAGCTCATTTCGTCTGCGCCGATGACGCCGACGGAGCGATACGAGCCGCTTTTGACCATGTCGTGCGCGACATTGAGCGAGTAGACGAACCCACAGCAGGCGGCCGTCACATCAAAGGCGGCGGCGCCCTTGCAGCCGACGATGTCTGAGACGCGGCAGGCGACGCTTGGGACGGTCGACTCGCCGGTGCACGTGCCGATGATGAGCATGTCCAGCTCAGAGGGATCCATGCGCGCCGACTTGAGCGCCATCTTCAGCGCTTCGGCGCACATGACGCGGTTGGTCTCGCCTTTTTCAGGATCGCAGCGGCGACGGTTGCGGATGCCTGTGCGCTGGGTGATCCATTCATCGGAGGTGTCGAGCTTTTTCTCGAACCAGGAGTTTGGAAGCTCCATGCTCGGCAGATAGTGGCCGACGCCGGCGAAGCGCACGCCGAGTTGTTCGTGCCCGTATTGACCGGCGGTGCGGAGATTCATGCGACTTCTTTCGTGGAGACCTTTGCGGCGCCGGGATCAACGACGGGCGCGATCTCTTCAAGTCTGCGCATGATCGCGTCGTTGACCTGTGCGTTGACGTGATCGCGCGTGGCGAGGATGGCGTTGGCGATGGTCTTTGGTTTGCTCGAGCCGTGGCAGACGACGCAGACGCCATTGACGCCGAGCAGGGGTGCGCCGCCGTATTCGTGGTAGTCCTTCTTTTTGAAGAACTCGGCCATGACGCCCTGGAACTGCATGGCGAGGTTGGGGTCGGCCTCCATCACTTCGCGCGCGATGGCGGTGAAGAGGCTCTTGGCCATGCCTTCGGCGAGCTTGAGGACGATGTTGCCGACGAAGCCATCGGTGACCACGACATCGGCGACGCCTTCCATGATGTCGCGGCCTTCGATGAATCCGACGTAGTTGAGGCCGGGAGTCTTCTCGAGCAGGGCGCGCACCTGCTGGATCATGCCGGTGCCTTTGCTCTCTTCAGAGCCGATGTTCATCTGCGCGACGCGCGGTTTTTCGATGCCTAAGACGTGCGATGCGTAGGCCTCGGCCATGACGCCGTATTGGGCCAGGTGCAGCGGGCGCGGCTCGGGGTTGGCGCCGGCGTCGCAGAGGACGCATGGGCCGCCGAAGGTGGGCAGTGTGACGGCGATGCCGGGGCGATGAACGCCTCGCAGGCGGCGCATGTGCATGGTCGCTGCGCTGACGCATGCGCCGGTGTTGCCGGCGCTCAAGACTGCATCGACGGGATCATCGACTTTGTGGCAGCCGAGGAGGGCCATTTTGACCATCGACGAGTCCAGCTTTTTGCGGACTGCATCGACGGGTTTTTCGTGCATTTCGATGACGGAGGGCGCGTGCTCGATGCGCAGACGATCGTCTTTGACGCCGTATTCATGGAGGGCGTCTTCGATGAGGTCTTTGGGACCGACGAGGATGAGTTGATCGTCAGGGCTGAGCCGCTGAAGCGCCTCGATGCAACCTTTCAGGATCGCGTCGGGGGCGTCATCGCCTCCCATGACGTCGACGGCAAGGCGCATGCGGGATCAGGCCTCATCGCGCGGCTTGAGCAGAAGACCCGGGCGAACGTAGCCGCAGGTATTACAGGCGCGATGGGGCAGTTTCGTGGCGCCGCAGTTCGGGCAGACGGCGGTGTTGACGCCGCGGAGCGCGAGATGGTTGCGGCGTCTCCTTGTGCGCCCGTGGCTTGTGCGATGGGTGGGATGCATGAGCGGGACCTCTGACTGCGGAACGGACTTTGTTGACGCCGCGAGCTGATTGTGAGCTTGATGCGGCGGGGCGCTGATCAGCGCGGGGGATGACTGTAGGCGAACGTTGCGGATTCTGCCCTGCGCCGTCTCACCGGGTGGGGGAGAAGGGGCGTGGGTGGCTGGAATCCATCCTTATATAGAGGCTGGTTGGGATGTCCCTCGCCGCGGCCTGGGGGCATCGGCGGGCGGGGGAAATTATCCGTGGGGGGTGATTCTGTCAATGTGCGTGGAGGGGTGGGGGCCCTGATTCGGGGGCTGGGGGCTGTGAGGGGGGGTTGTTCAGATTCCGGTTGGTGGGGGCGGGGTGTGGGTAGGGGGGAGCTCGTGATCAGGGGAACAGGTGATTCCGCCTGCGGCGGATCTTCGACCCTCCTTCGGCGGAACTGCGACAGGTGATCGGCTCGCCTTTTGATGGGCGAGCCGTGGTGCTACACTCTGCCGTCTGCACTGGCCCGGGCGTGGTTTGTTTGCCGCCTGTCGCGCCGGATGCGATTGCCCCTCTAGCTCAATTGGCAGAGCAGCTGACTCTTAATCAGCGGGTTGAAGGTTCGAGTCCTTCGGGGGGCATTGTCCATTCCGGGTTTACTCCGGATGCGCTACCGATCGAGCGACCTTAGGTCCAACTGACCGAACTCGCTTTCGTGGTGTTGTGTGGGCTGGGAGATATTCTCGCGCTGATGGCGAAACGCCCTAACAAGATCCGGGATGAGCGCCAGCGGATTGAACTGGTCAAACGTTTGACGATCACAGCGCTTGTGTCTCGCGATGAGCTTCTTGATCGACTTGTGCTCAAGGGCGGGAATGCGATTGCACATACCGGTGCTGTTGCAGTTCGCAGTTCTCTTGATGTCGATTTCTCCATCGACGGATCTCTGGAAGAATTAGGGTCGATCGACGAGCTCCGAATTCTATTTGAGGGTTTGCTCGTGGACTCGTTCCAGGCAGAGCAACTTCGTGTCTTTGATGTGGCGCTTGAGCGGAGGCCTCCCAATCTTCGAGAAGATGTTCTGGGGGATTTCTGGGGTGGGTATCAACTCGTGTTCAAGGTTCTCGACCAAGACACATACGACCGGTTGGGCAACGACGACAATCGGAGAAGGCAGGCGATCGAAGTTGGCCCTTCCGGGCGTCGCAAGTTCACCGTAGATCTGAGCAAGCACGAATTCTGCGATGACAAGCAACTTACGGAGATAGATGGCTACGATGTCTATGTTTACTCAGACCGAATGTTCGTCTGTGAGAAGATACGAGCGATCTGCCAGCAGATGCCTGAGTATCGCAAGCTCGTAAAGAGCTCATCAGCCAGCTCTCGCGCAAGGGACTTCTTCGACATTCACCACGTGGTAACCACACTCGAAGTTGAGATGAACAACGACGAATTCTGGATTGTCCTGCAGCAAGTGTTTGCAGCGAAGAAGGTTCCGCTCCAATTGCTTGGGAGAATCAATGAGAATCGAGAGTTTCACCGAGATGATTTCGCATCCGTTGAAAGCACGGTCTCTTCAGAAGTGGATCTCTTGTCGTTCGATGAGTATGTCGATTTCCTCATCGATCAGTTGGCGCCTTTAGAGACCAGGTGGGTAGAAGACCCTCCATCTACCTGAATACTCCTTTTCCTTCAATCCATATGTCAGGTAGAAGTCGAGCTTGAGCTCCTTCTTTTGCAGTAGTTCGAGGCGACGGTCTTCATAAGCGCCGGAGTGATCCATATAGAAGCCAATCGCCTGTTCGTAGGGATACACAAAATCCATTTTTCGCAGTGTCGCAATGAGTCGGTTTACTTGCACTCTTTCTGCGGCTCGGCGAAATGCCTCTAGGACTTCTCGTACACCGCCGGAGTATGCGGGCCTCACAGTGATGTCGATCAGTGTTCGCTCCAGTCCGGTGACGCGAATTGGATTGCCATCGAAGTCTTCGGCATCGTTGACGTCGAGATCACCAGTGTGCTTTCCATTCAGCAAGCAGAGCTTCTTTCGACCGAGAGGAGCGATGTTTTTGCTCATGCGCTGTTTGCCCCGAAAGGCCCTATCAACCGTTTCTTGGGTTGGTGCAACCTGTGGCTTCGGTTGTGGTCTCTGTTCGTGATTGACGTAGATCATCTCAGGAACTTGGTCGGTGAGTTCATGGAACTGCATCGCGCTGTAGTGGGAGAGGTATGCTCGTGGCTTCACTGCGCATGCAATGCAGATATCTGACACTTCTCCCCAGATGAATAGAGTCTCTGGCCGGTGAGGGAGTTGTAGTCGAAGTCGGCGCAGTTTCGAGTTCTTTCGCAGGTACTCGATGAACTCGTCTAGTTTCATCGACATGGGCAGTCTCCAGGCATCGCGATTGGCGTCGAATATGCGCCCAAGCTCCGTGTGCTTGAAGACTGGCCTGCGTTGAGCGTCGAGAGTTCCAACGATGTCTTGCTTCGCGATGGAGATCCTAGATCTAGCCATTGGAGTGACCTTTCTGAACTGTGGTGTTACGCAGTATATATACTGCGTAACACGACGGTGCTCTTCCTCGACGCCTTCATCCAGCGTGGGAGGGCTCGGAGCTTGATGCAGTATATATACTGCATCAAGCTCCGAGCCCTGTCGTAATGAACAGGCCTGACACGCGATGAGAGCCGTTTCGATTCCATTTCGCTATGCAGTATATATACTGCATGGCCTTTTCGATCAGGATTTATCGGCAAAACAGGAACTGCCACTTGATCACTTCATTGGGGTACCCGCAGTATATATACTGCGGGTACCTAGCAAATGACACAAGATTGGTTTTTGATCGGGACATGTCTCCTTTCATGAGGCTTGGAGAGGGATTCGAATGTGTAGACAGAGATCACGCAGTATATATACTGCGTGATCCCTTACTATGCCACAGACCGACCGAGGTACCGCTGGGACGAAGGGGGCACATAAGGAAGGAACTCGAACAGGCAACGATTCTCGCTTGCGAGGAGGGCATCCGTAAGCGGGATAACCATGGGCGCTATCCGAGGAAGACGGCGGCAATCATCGGCAAAGACACGGGGTGGTGCGAGCGTGCTGGTTGTAGACCGGAAAGGCCCAAGGCAACTGCTCCTCGTCGTGCAATCTTTCAGAATGGCCGTTGGTGATTGGCGAGGGGCCAATTGCGTAACGACGGCGCCATGATTCGGCGCGTCGTTGATGTCGAAGAGCTCACGGTTGTGAAGGGGCTGCCGCCGGATCGGTTTTGAGGCGCGTTGATGAGCGGTCTACCGAGAGCGTGTGCGCCCTATCGCTCTCCCTCCACCCACTCAACCCCAATCTCAATCCTCTTCCGATCCTCTTCCTGATCGAAGATCGCTTTCGCCTGGTTGGCGTAGCGGGTGGCTCTATTCAGGAGTGACTGGCGGTCGTGGGCTCGTCTGCTTCGGGTGTGGGTTCGGTGGAGGGTGTTGAGGAGGCGTTCCCAGACGCGGAGGTGTTGGGTGGCGTCGCGGGCGATGGGGTCGAGGGCGCCGAGGAGGATTTGTTCGAGTGTGACGGGTTCGGCGAGGACGCGTGGGGTTTGGTTGGTGTCGAGGCGCAGGCGGGAGGGGAGGCGTCTGCTGACGAGTCTGCCCATGGCGGAGCCGATGCGATCGATGCAGTGCATGGCCGTGGTTGGGTCGTTGATGCCGGGTGAGAGTGCGCGTTCGGCCATTTCGGCGAGTTGTTCGAATGTGAAGAGGACATCCTGCAGTGGTGTGCGGTGGGAGCCGAGGACGAATGCGCTGCGGAGGATGTCTGTGTCTTCATCTGTGAGCGGGTCGGCGGGCCAGATCGAGGCGATTGCGTCGTCATCGAAGACGTATTGGCCGGGTTCGATGTCGAAGCGGATGAAGAGGTTGCGCTCGGTGGCGATCTTCATGACGGCGTCGCCGTTGATGAAGCGAAGGTAGCCGCAGGAGCTTGAGGTGAGCGTGCGGCAGGGCGCGTCCATCTCTACCGGGGGTTCGACATCGGCATCGGGATCTTCATCTTCTCCGATGGGTTCGGGGAAGAGTCTGTCGATGGTTGTGTCGAGTTCGTTTGCGACGGATTGGATGACGGCGTCGGCGTGGATGGACTGCGCGACGTGATCGATGAAGTAGACGAACATGCCGAGGCCGACGATCGCGAGGACGACGGCGATCGAGACGGAGATGTGGGGGACGAACTCGGACTCGATGGTGGTGTCGATGGTCGGCAGGACGAGTATGCAGTAGATGAAGATGCCGACGAAGACGCCGAGGACGATCTGGTTGCCGCGATCGCGAAGGAAGGTGCGCAGGAGGCGGGGTCCGAACTGGGATGATGCGAGCTGGAGCGAGACGATCGTCATGGAGAAGACGACGCCGGCGGTGGCGATCATTGATGTGGCGATGGTGGAGAGGACTGCGCGAGCGCCGACGGGTTTGCCGGAGAAGACGAGTGGCAGGTGTCGAAGCCAGTCGTCGGAGATGGCGCGATCGAGCATCGGGGCGAGTGCGGCGAGCATGGCCGCGGCCAGGGCAATGACGCCGGGGACGAACCAGAGGCTGGTGCGCG
Organism: Smithsoniella earleae; assembly: GCA_032356285.1. Taxonomy (NCBI): domain Eukaryota; kingdom Viridiplantae; phylum Chlorophyta; class Ulvophyceae; genus Smithsoniella; species Smithsoniella earleae. Next base: position 62,856 of record JAULKQ010069435.1, on the reverse strand, counting down.
TTCGCTCCCAGAGATAGGAGATCGTGTCGGTGGGGGGCATGGCGCTGCGTGACCTTTATAAAGCGTTGGATGCGCTGGTCGCGATGGCGTGCTCGACGTGGGTGATCAGTATGGCGTATTTGGTCGGGTGTCGGGTCGGCGGCATGGGGAGGCGCGTGCGATCGTTGGAAACCGTGCTCTGATTCGGCGGCGAGGCTCTTCTGCGTGCGGCCGGAGGTGTGATGAGTGAATCAGGCGCTTCTGTGCGGATGCGCGAACAAACACGCGACTGTTCGGCCGCGTGTTTGTTGAGCGGAGTCTCGGCTCTTGCCGGTTGGGGGTCAGTCCTTCTCGTCCTCATCATCATCGTCGTCGTCGTCATCGTCGTCACCTTCTGTTTCGAAGAAGATGATGCTGATGGTCTGGTTGTCGCTTTCTTCGATGGCGAGGATTTCGAGTTCGTATTCGACGCCGTCTTCGAGGAACTCTTCGGGGACGCTGACTTCGGTGGCGTCGGCGGCGAGGAAGACGCTGTATTCGCGCAGCGGATCTTCGCGCGTGACGATGACCTGGTAGGCGACGATGTCCACGGGAACCTGCGGCGGGTTGAACTTGGTCGTCATCGTGACCGGGTCCCATGTGATGAGCAGGTCTTCCGTGCTGACGACTTCGCCTTCGGCCGGTGATGTGATGACGGGGCCGGCGGGGATGGTGTGAGTGAAGTCAGCCTCGCCATCCTGTTCCTGATTGTCGAGTGTGATGGTCTCGAACTCGTATTCGCCTTCGGGGAAGCGATGGAGGAACTGGGCCATGGAGAACTCATCGAGCGTGGGTTCGGCGCTTTCGAAGAAGAAGTCGCTGAGGCCCTGGCGGCGAAGTTTGCGCAGCGGTCGCATGTGAAGGATGAGGCGTTCGTAGGGGTTGTAGGCTCGAAGCACCTTGTAGGGCTCGCCGCCGAGGACGCACTGAACGCCGACATCCTGATCGGTCTCGTTGAACTCGATGAAGAACTTGAGTGTTTCGAGCTCGAGTTCATCGTCGTCATCATCATCGTCGTCGCCGCGCATCTGGGCGCGGAGTGTCGCTTCGGCGATGTCTTCCTGGAGAAGCTCGCGAAGGTCGTCTGATGTTGATCGGTTGGCCGTGGCGAGGGCGGCGGTGGTCAAGGCTATGAGGGCGGCTGCGAAGATTCGTTGCGCTGTCGTGGACATGGTGTCGCTCCTTCGAAGAGTGGGTCTCGTGGTGAGTGCGGCGTGTTGCTTGCCGCTGATGGGACCCACGCTACGGAGCGATGGCGGTGTTTCATGACGTCTTGATGACGATGGAAGATTGTCTGTGTTTCGTCATGGAGTGGTCATGAAGCGCTCATGCAGGCGTCATGAATCTGGTGTTTGTTGCGTGTTTGCGGGGGAGGCGATGTAATGGTGGAGCGACCGGCGCGGCGCACATGAGGGGACCAACCGATGAGCAGCAGGCGGAGCGATGAGCGGCGGTATGAGGGGCTGAGTCCCTTTGAAGTGAAGAACAAGTTGATTGCGATGGCGGAGGAGGGATCGCCTCAGCGGTTGATGCTGAATGCGGGGCGGGGGAATCCGAACTGGTTGGCGCTGTCGCCGCGGCATGCGTTTGTCGAGATGGGTCGGTTTGCGCTTGGCGAGGCGGAGCGGGCGTTGATTGCCGATGGGTTCGGGCATTCGCCTGCGGCTGAAGGTTGCGCGACGCGGTTTGATGCTCTTGTGAAGGATGGGAAGGACAGCCGCGGCGCGGAGGCGCTGGGGGCGTATGTGCGCTATGCGTGTGACACGCTTGGATTGAAGAAGGAAGGGCTGATCTTTGAGTTCGTGGATGCGATGCTCGGGGATCACTATCCGACGCCGGATCGGATGCTGGTGAACTGCGAACGGATTGTGCAGGCGTATCTGGCGCAGGAGATGTGCGGTGGCGAATGGCCGGGCGGCGCGCCATTCGATCTCTTTGCGACGGAGGGCGGGACGGCGGCGATGGCGTACGTCTTCAACAGCCTGATGGAGAACAAGCTGCTGCATAAGGGTGACACGATCGCGCTGGGGACGCCGATCTTCACGCCGTACCTGGAGATTCCGCAGCTCAACGATTACGAGTTTGTCGAACTGGATATCGAAGAGGATGAATCGGAGGGTTGGCGGTATCCGGCGAGTGAGATTGCGAAGCTTGCTGATCCGAAGGTGAAGGCGTTCTTCGTCGTGAATCCTTCGAATCCGACATCGCGGGCGATGCATCCGGAATCACTTGAAGCGATCGGGGATCTGGTTAAGAGCAAGCGGCCGGATTTGATTCTGCTGACGGATGATGTGTACGGAACGTTTGTGAATGGTTTTCGTTCGCTTGCCGCGGCTGCGCCGAAGAACACGATTCTGGTGTATTCATTTTCGAAGTACTTCGGCGCGACGGGTTGGCGCCTGGGTGTGATTGGTTTGCATCCTGATAATGCGCTGGATGCGGCGATCCAGGGGCTGAAGAAGAAGGATGCGGCGGCGCTTGTTGAGCGGTATCACGAGGTGTTCGTGGATGCTGCCGGCGCGAAGCTGATTGATCGCATGGTGGCGGACAGCCGCACTGTGGCGCTGCATCACACGGCTGGGCTTTCGACTCCTCAGCAGGTGATGATGTCGCTCTTTGCGCTGTCGTGCCTGACGGATGAGGCGGATACGTATAAGCATGCGGCGCAGCAGATTGTGATGCGGCGGTTGGGGTTGCTCTTTGAGGCGCTGGGCGAGGAGACGCCGCGGGACGCGAATGATGCGCACTATTACGTGACGATCGATGTGCCGCAGATGGCGGCGAAGCGATATGGGGATGATTTCGCCCGGGCGCTGGTGAAGGATCACGAATCGATTGATTTCGTCTGGCGTCTGGCGGAGGAGAAGGGCGTCGTGCTGATGGATGGGGGCGGGTTCGATGCGCCGCGGATGAGTGTGCGTGTGTCGCTGGCGAATCTGGATGATGCGGCGTACACGCAGATCGGCAAGGCGATCGATGCGTTGCTGTCTGAATATCACGATCGCTGGCAGTCGCGGACGAAGAAGTAGTACGAATAGGGCGGAGGCCGGGGACGCACCATGCTGCACTGGATCGATCAGCTGTTCGACAAGTCGCCGGAGCTTGCGCTCTTTGTGACGATCGCTATTGGCTACTTCGTCGGCAAGTTGAAGATCGGCAACTTCACGCTGGGCGGGATCGCGGGAACGCTGATCGTGGCGGTGGTGATCGGTCAGCTTGGGATCAAGCTGCATCCGGGTGTGAAGGCGATCTTCTTCGCGCTGTTCATTTATGCGGTTGGGTTTCAGGGCGGGCCGCAGTTCTTTCGATCGCTGAATCTCAAATCGTTGAATCAGCTTGTGTCCGCCTTTTTGATGTGCGCGGTCGGGCTGGGTTGTGTGCTTGGGGCGGCGTATGCATTCGGGCTTGATCGGGGTACTGCGGCGGGGCTGGCGGCCGGCGGGCTGACGCAGTCGGCGATCATCGGCACGGCCGGCGAGGCGATCAACAAGCTTGCCGTGTCCGATGAGATCAAGGCGACGCTGGAGGCGAATGTCGCCGTTGGATATGCGATCTGTTACATCTTCGGCAGCCTCGGGCCGATCCTCGTCGCGACGTGGTTTCTGCCGACGGTGATGCGATGGAACATTCGCGAGGAAGCGAAGAAGCTTGCGGCGACGATGTCCGGCGGGAAGCCGACGCTCGAGCCGGGGCAGATTGAAGCCGTGCAGCGGATTGATACTCGCGCTTTCGAAGTGGAAGCGGGCGCGATCGGGAAGACGGTGGCAGGTGTTGACGGGCGGATCGGCGATCTTGCGATCGAGGCGATTGCGCGGGATGGCTCGACGATTGATGCGAAGCCGGATGCGACAATTGAACAGCACGATGTGCTGATCGTGACGGGGCCCGTCGGTGAGCTTGAGCGCGCAGGTTCGCCCCTGGGTAAGTCGGTGGCGCCGCCGGATGGCGTGAGCGTTGTCGAAGAGCGTCGCGATGTGATCGTGACGAATAAGGCGATCATCGGGAAGACGCTGGATGAGTTGCGCGAGGCGATTGATCCGCAGACGCGGCGCGGCGTGTTCCTGCTGGGCGCCAAGCGTCTGGGCAGGGACTTGCCGCTGCTTGGGAAGGTGGAGCTGCATCGCGGTGACGAGCTGCTGCTGTGCGGCAGATCAAGGGATCTGGATCGCGCGCAGCCGAAGGTGGGATACAAAATCGGCGCGAAGCCGGTGACGGACTTCGTCTTCTTCGGGATCGGGATGGCGTTTGGCCTGTTGATCGGGATGATCACGGTCAAGCCGGGCGGTGTGCCGATTTCATTGGGCGCCGGCGGCGGATGCCTCTTGTCGGGACTGGTGTTCGGCTGGCTGCGCTCGGCGCATCCTCGGTTTGCGGCATTGCCGACGGGAGCATCGAACTTCCTGCGCGATTTCGGGCTGGCCGTGTTTGTGGCGGCGGTTGGTCTGGCGGCGGGTCCGAAGGCGCTGGAGAGCGTGAAGCAGCATGGGTTGCTCTTGTTGCTGTTGGGTGTGGGCGTGACGATCGTGCCGCAGATCGTGGTGTTTTACTTCTCGTATTACATACTGCGGATTCGCAATCCGATCGAGGCGCTTGCGTGTGTGGTTGGAGGGCGCAGCGCGAATCCAGGCTTTGCGGCGCTCCTGAATAAGGCGGGGAATGCGACGCCGGTGGTGTCGTTTACGATCACGTATGCCGTGGCGAATGTGTTCTTGACGCTGTGGGGGCCGGTGATCATCGGGCTGGTGACGAAGAATCCGGCGGGGTCGTAGGGCTGGATTATGCGCGGCGTCTGCGCGCGCCGAGTCCCAGCGCGAGCGCCGTCATCGTGAGCGCCGCTGAAGGCGCGGGGATGATGGCTCGTTCGTAGGTGAAGCCTGCGGCGCCGCTGCCTCCCCAGTGGGTGAAGATGATGTCGATATAGATGTCTTCGGCGGTGATGTGCAGGACGCCGGGGCGGCCGACGACGAGGTTGCCGATCTCTGTATTGAGGGAGTCGGCGAAGCTGTCGAAGGTGAGCGAGGCGTAGTCGCCGGCGCTTCCGAGGGGGAAGGCGCTGTTGCCGTTGAGATCGGAGAAGGCCCACTCCGTGCCGACGGGGCTGCCGACAGTCCAATTGCTCTCCTGCGCGGCGTTATAGAGCGGGAAGCGGCTGAAGCGCGCGAGGCTGACGGAGGGCGTGATGTGATCCTGATTCGCGGGATCGGCGCCGTCGGCGAAGTCCGGCTTGGAGAAGATGGTCGAGCCATCGTCGATGGACCAGTACGCCGAGGCGCCTGCGGGCGCTGCGAGCGCAACGAGACAGACGCCTGCAAAGGCGGCCGAGGTAAGACGTGACATATTGAAGAGCCCTCCAGCGCTTCTACGTTGACGTGCGGCGCGAGAGTCAGCGTAGCAGAGGGGGGTGGGCGGATCAATGAAATTCGCAGCAGCGGGGGGCGTGTGCATTTTCGCGCGCGGGCCCCAGTTTCTACAATGCTCGCAACACGAGGGATATCAGCGCCATGACATTGATTCAGGATGAACGACTGCTGCTCGTTGAGAGCGAAGGCGATGTGCTTGAGGCGTATCGCGGGACGCCGATCGAGACGGTTCTGATGTCGCACAATCTCGGGAAGGTCGGGCCGCCGCGCTCGGGGCCTGAGGTGGTTGTGGCGACGTGCATGGATCATCGCATCTGGCTGAAGCTGCCGGAGGAGTTCGCATTCGTGATTCGCAGCGCGGGGGCGATCATCGATCCGCTGGTTTTTAATATCGCTTGCGCTCTGGCGATTCGGGATATCAAGGCGGTGGCGGTGATCGGGCACAGCGACTGCGCCATGGTGGATGTGCGAAGGCATCGGGATCAGGTGATGGAGACGCTGACGAAAATCGGCACCCTCACGGAGGCGGAGGCGCATCATCTTTTCGAAGAGGGCGCCGAAAAGTTCGGATTCGATGATGCGATCGCACGAACACAGGCGCAGTGCGAGACGCTGCAGAAGATGTTTCCCGATCTGCTGATTGCCCCGCTGTATTACATCGTGGCGGATGGGAAGCTCAGGCAGATCGTGAAGGCGTAAACGTCTGATTACTCAGGACGCAGTTCCTTCTTCTTTGCCGCGACACCTTCGAAGTAGGCCGCCCGGCGCTCTACGTTTGTGGCCGTGCGCTGTGTTTCCCGGCGCATGTGTGCGAAGACGGCAAGGTTGGCGAAGTGCATGCCTCCGAGGACGAGGAGGACGATGCCGATCTGTGTGCTGAGTGTGACGAAGATGTCGGGGACGTTGGTTGGCGGGTCGCCGTACTTGAGGCGAAGGGCGATGAAGCCAAGGTTGATGAGGTAGAAGCCGACGACGAGCAGATGATTGACCGAGTCGGCGAGGATTTCATTGCCTTCGAAGACATCAACGAGGAAGACGCGGCCATTCTTATGCAGCGTCCAGGCGACCCAGATGGTGAGTGTGACGCTGAGCGCCAGATACGTGGTGTACATCAGGATGGTGAGATTCTGCGGGTTCATGGGAAGCTCCTTTCGGGGGCCATTGGGGCCGGGTCAGGTGTGTCAGTTATTTCTGTCACAAGAGAAATCAGCGGACAAATAAGAGAAGCGAAGGAAACGGCGCGGCCAATCATGCGGCGCCGACGAGTTTGGAGAGGCGCGAGCCCATGCGCATGAGCTTGATAAGCCCGCGTTGGGGCAGGCAGCGCGCGTGGGCGTACCAGGAATCGATGGTCTCGAAGAAGTCGAGCATATTCTCGAGGCGTTTGCGCGTGACGGCGTCGGACTTCTTCGCATCGGCGATGCATTCGCGCAGCACGGCGATGGTCGGATCAATCTCGCGCTTCTTGCGCTCATCCATGACGCGCTGAAACATGTCCCAGACATCGGTCATGCTCTGGAAGTGATCGCGGCGATCACCGAGCACCTGCACGGTGCGGATGACGCCCCAGCCCTGAAGCTCCTTGACGCTGTTGGAGACATTGGAACGCGCCATCGACAGCGTGTCGGCGATCTCTTCTGCGCTGAGCGGCGCTTCAGAGATGTAGAGCAGCGCATGAATCTGCGCGACGGATCGATTGACGCCCCACTTCGGGCCCATCTCTCCCCAGTGAAGGATGAACTTCTCCTGGATGGGGGCGAGGGCGGGCATGGCGTTTCCTTTGTTTCTGTCCTTACAGAATGTATCGACACAATCGAGCGCCGTCAAGACTGGAATCGGAAGATTCCGGCACACGAGCGGGGGTCCGGCGCCGCGTCGGGCGGGAATGGGGCGTTCTTCGGCGTCTTTACATGGGCGGCTGTGTATGTGAAGAACAGATGTGATTTTCGCTAACATGCCCGGCCCTCGGCGTTGGATCGAGGGTTTCAAGCCGGGAGGATTTCGGGCGTTTCGGGCTCGGGAGGCCTCTTCGGGCATCTGGCGCGGGAATCACGGCTGATGACTGACAGCGCACAAGCCGCCGACATCCGGGCGGACGTCGGCGGGGAGTCGAACGTCATCGAGCGGCTGAAGCATGGTCGACGGGCCGGGGCGCCGGCCTGGGTGCACGGCGTGCTGGCGGGGCTTTCGCTGTATTGCTTCCTGTCTTCGATCAACATCATCGGGGCGGGGCTCAAGCGGGTCGGCAACAACACGAACTGGCTCGAGAAGTTGCTCTCGCAGGGCGAGAATCCGTTCATCGCGCTGATGGGCTCGGTCTTCGTGACGGCCGTGGTGCAGAGTTCGTCATTTACGACGGCGCTGATCATCACGCTGACCGGCGCCGGGATCATGCCGGTGGAGACGGCGATCTTCGCAGTGATGGGCGCCAACATCGGCACCTCGGTGACGAATCTGATCGTGTCATTGGGGCAGGTTCGGATTCGGCGTCAGTTCCGGCGCGCGTTTACGGCCGCACTCGTGCATGACATCTTCAACTGGCTGACGGTCGGCGTGCTTTTCCCGCTGGAATGGATCTCCGGCGCGCTGAGCCCGACGGGCAAGGGCATTTTGATGCGCAGCGCCGAATGGGCGGCGCAGTTCTTTTCCAGCACGGAGTTGACCAAGCCTTTCAATCCGATCAAGTGGGTGACGAGCCCGCTGGTGGATCTGTTTTCCTGGATCGGCCGCATCTTCGTGCATGATCCGGTGGTGCGCGGGTTGCTGGTCGCGGCGCTGGGGCTGGTGCTGCTGTTTGTGGCGCTGAGTTTCCTTGTGAAGAACCTGAAGGGCGCGCTGCTTACTCGCATCGAAGGACTGTTTCGAACAGTGTTCTTCCGCAATGACGCGATTGCGTACGTCGTCGGCATGGTGGTGACGGTGCTGGTGCAGTCGAGTTCGGTGACGACGAGTCTGATCGTGCCGCTGGCGGGCGCGGGCGCCGTGAAGATTCGGCGCGTGTTTCCGTACACGCTTGGCGCCAATCTCGGCACCACGGTGACGGGTGTATTGGCGGCGACGGCGAATCCGGTGTCGGCTGCCGTCACGGTGGCGATTGCGCATGTGATGTTCAATCTGATCGGCACGGCGATCTGGTATCCGCTGCGCGTTGTGCCGCTGTCTCTCTCGCGCGGATATGGAAGGCTTGCGGCGCGCTCGAAACGCTACGCATTTCTCTTCCTGATTCTTGTTTTTGTCGTGATTCCCATGACGGGTCTGGTGATCACGGAAGTGATCATCAATCTTTAGTTCGGGATCGGAAAGTCCACTCATGTTCAAACAACTCTTTTCCGCACTTCGTGGCAGCGACACGCTTGATGAGGCGTTCGCCGAGTTTTCGCAGATGCTCGAGCACGCCGAGTGGATGTTCACGCGCGCCAACGAAGTGATTCGACATGTGACGCCGGCTGAAGACGCCAAGGAAGGGATCTACACGACGGATCAGTCGATCAACGAGCTGATCAAATCCATCCGTCTGAAGATCATCCGGCATCTGACGATCAATCCGGGGATGGATGTCGCCGCGTGCATGGCGCTGATGAGCATCGCCAAGGACGCCGAGCGCATCGGTGATTACTGCAAGAACGTCTTCGAGGTCGGGCAGTTCTACACGGAAGAGTTCAATGTGCCTCGCTATCACGAGCCGCTGGAGGAGATTCGTCGCGAGACGGACGAAGTCTTCAAGATCGTGAAAGCGGCGTTCAGCGCATCGGATACGAAGAAGGCGCGAGAAGCGAAGGACGCCGCGGGCACGATTCGAACGAAGTGCGATCTGATCATCGAGCAGCTGTTGCGCGATGCGGCGAGCATTCACACGCATGAAGCCGTGGCGTATTCACTGCTGGCGCGCCATTACAAGCGCGTGGCGGCGCATCTGGCGAATATTGCGACGGCCGTCGGCGGCAAGGTCGAAGAGCTCGACTTCGCCTAAGGGCGGGAAAGCGCGGTCGCCATGAGCGAGCAGAAGAACAAGTTCATGATCAGCTACCCGCCGGGATTCCGGCGCCGGCGCGGGCTCAACTGGGGTTCGCTGGGGCTGATGTACGCTTCCTACTACATGTGTCGCTACAACTTTCGCTTCGCCACACCGGGGCTGCGGGATGAGTTTGGCTGGGACACTGAGAACATCACGAATCTCTTCGCGATCTGGGCGCTGGCGTATGGCACCGGGCAGCTGATCAATGGTCTGATCTCCGATCGCATCGGCGGCAAGCGCTGCATGCTGATCGGCGCTCTCGGAACGATCGCCATCAATCTGGCGTTCGGATTCTCGCCGCTGGTGAGCACGTTTACGACGTTTGCCCTGCTGTCTCTCTTAAATGGTTACTTCCAGTCCTTCGGCGCGCCGGGCATGGTGAAGATCAACGCGGCGTGGTTCCACAGGACGGAGCGCGGCGTCTTTGCGGGCATCTTCGGCGGGATGATCCAGCTCGGGCAGATGGCGATCAGCAAGCTCGGGCCGTACATGCTGACATCGGGCATCGTCGTCTTCGGCATCGTGATGGCGAAGCAGGGGGAATGGCGCGCGCTCTTTCAGATTCCGCCATTGTTCACGGCCGCGGCTGCGATTCTCATGTTCTTCTGCGTGAAGCAATCGCCGGAGGAAGCGGGCTACCCGGATGATGTGGTCATCGATGAGATTGATGACTCAGCAGGCGTGACGGTGCCGCTGGCGCAGTCGCTGAAGACGATTCTCACGCATCCGCTCGTGTGGTTCTACGCGCTTGCCTACGCCTGCACCGGCGGCGTGCGCCACAGTCTTGATCAGCTCTCGATTCTCTTTTTCGAAGATCAGCTCGGCTTCGACATGAAGTCGAACATTCCGACGATCGCAAGCTGGACGCTGGTGCTGATGCCGCTGGTGGCGTTTCTGGGATCGCTGATCTCGGGCACGGTGTCGGACAAGTTCGCGGCCGGTCGGCGTGCGCCGATTGCGATGTTCCTGTACTTCTTCGAAGCGATCATCATCGTCGCCAGCGCGATCATCCTGACGATGGGCCTGGTCGGTCCGACGACGGCAGGCATCTGGGTCGGCTGCATTATTCTCGTGCTGATCGCGATGACGGTGAACTCGACGCACTCGCTGGTGGGGGCGGCGGCGCCGATGGATATCGGCGGCAAGAAGATGGCGGGGTTCGCCGCGGGATTGATTGATTCCTTCCAGTACTACGGCGCGGCGATCTCATTCAAGATCACCGGCGCGGTGCTGGCGCGGACGCAGGAAGAGAGCGGCTACTTCTACTGGTACGTGATCATGGCCGGCTTCGGCGTGCTCGGCGGCATGGCGATGCTGGGCCTGATGCTGAAGCAGCGGAAGATGCGCAAACGCGGTGCGGAGGTAGTGGGGTAGGCGATCCGACGTGCGTTTACACTGCCGCGGCAAGTTGCGACGCAAGCGGCTTCATCCAGTCAAGGCCTTCCGGCACGCCGAGCGGCAGAAGCTGGAACGAACTATCGGACACGTTCTCAACCCACCAGTTGTGCGCGCGCAGCGCATCGATCGCTGAGCGCACCGCGTCATCAGTGGAAAGGCCGAGCGACTCCTTGATCGATTCGACAGCGATCGGCCCCTTGCCCCAGAACTCGATCAGCAGTCCATGGGCCGGCGTGTCCTCTTTGGGAAGCTGCGGCGACAGAGGCGTCAGCGCATTCGGCTTGACGCCGGCCTCGTGGAGCAGGGCGTAATCACGAAGTTGCGGATGCTCATTGTTTGCCAGGCGCTGCTGTGCGCTTCGTTTCGCCTTGCCGCCGTTGTCGGCGTGTCGGGAAAGAACGTGATTCGATGTGTGTGTCATATGCGCAACATCGGGTGAATTCACGATTGCGATCAGATCTGGAACGCTTCTGATGTGTCTCCGAATGCGTCCGGACACGTCCCCGGCATGCTCATCCTCTACCAGGGGATACCCCCAAGTCCAATCCTCTCATACGCTCATTCGTTCGCCTCTTCGAAGTGGGGCGATGATCGAGGGGTTCTGGGACATGGGGGTGTGCCGCGATGGCCACGACTGATATGCGTCACGTGTTCACGATGCTCTTTACGGCGCCGGCTGAGTATTCAGTGGATGCGGATCGTCTTTCCGGAGGGGGGGATCGAGGAGATGCGAAGGGTGGAGTGAGAGCGGCATCGATCGTCGCGGTGACAAATTGACGCCAACATGCGCCCCCGATGCGCCATTTCAGCGACATACCCTGTTCGCCACTTGGTCGGGGGGTGATCCCTGCTAAAATGCCCCGTACATGAGATCTATCAGCGTCGATCGTGTGATGGCAGACCAGCGGGCCGCTTCCTTTACGAAGCGCTCCATCAAGACCTCCATGAAGGAGGCGGGGCTGCGCCTTGCGCTTTGCATGGTGGATCTGACCACGCTTGAAGGCAAGGACTCGCCGGAGAAGGTGAAGTCCCTTTGCCGCAAGGCGATCATGCCGGATATCAACGATCCTTCGCTGCCATCCGTCGCGGCGATCTGTGTGTATCCGGAGCTGGTGCGTGTCGCCAGGGATGCGCTTGGCGATTCGGGCGTGAAGGTGGCGTCTGTGGCGACGGGGTTTCCGTCGGGGCAGTATCCACTTGATGTGCGTCTGGATGACACGCGCCGAGCCGTGGAGGCGGGGGCGGATGAGATCGACATGGTCATTTCCCGTGGCAGCTTCCTGGCGGGGGATCGGACGAAAGTGTTCGATGAGATCGCATCTATTAAGGATGCCTGCGGCGAGGCGCATCTGAAGGTCATTCTCGAGACAGGCGAACTGGAGACCTACGACCTGGTGCGCGCAGCGAGCGATCTTTCGATTGCGGCCGGGGCGGACTTCATCAAGACGAGCACGGGCAAGGTGGCGCCGGCGGCGACGATGGGTGTGACGCTGGTCATGCTGGAAGCCGTGCGCGATCACTATCTGAAGACGGGCACACACATCGGCGTGAAGCCGGCGGGCGGGATTCGCAAGGCGAAGCAGGCGCTGCACTATCTGGTGATGGTGAAGGAGACGGTGGGGGATGACTGGCTGACGCCGGATCTCTTCCGTTTCGGCGCCAGCGGGCTGGCCAATGACATTCTCATGCAGCTCGGCAAGCTGCGCGAGGGTCATTACATGGCGGCATACGATTTCTCCGAGGCCTGAAGCACGGAACGGATTCACGGGCGAATCAAAGGACGATTGACATGGCCGACGGCGAGCAGGCGACAGGCGATATGACGGATTTCACGGACACGGGTGTTCGTGGCGGCGAGACGGGCGCCGAGCGCAGCGCGGAGAAGCCGCGTAAGGGACGCCCGCGCTTCGAGCTGCACTTCGGCGACGCGTGGGATTACGCGCCGGCGCCGGAGCGGGCGCCCTGTGAGATCGCACCGGAGTACGGGCATTTCATCAACGGCAAGTTCACGAAGCCGACCGAGACGTTTGCGACGATTAATCCCGGCAATGAGGAGAAGCTTGCCGAGGTGGCGCTGGGCTCGACGCGGGATGTGAACAAGGCGGTCAAAGCGGCGCGGGAGGCGCTGCCCAAGTGGTCGAAGCTCAGCGGCAAGGAGCGAGGGAAGTACCTCTTCCGCATTGCACGGCGCATCCAGGAGCGGGCGCGGGAGCTGGCGATTCTCGAATCGAAGGACGGCGGCAAACCTATTAAGGAGAGCCGCGATGTCGATATCCCCCTCGTCGCGCAGCACTTCTTCTACAACGCAGGCTGGGCGGACAAGCTGAAGTACGCCTTCGCCGGCGCCGAGCCCGGGCCGGTGGGTGTGTGCGGGCAGATCATTCCGTGGAACTTCCCGCTGCTGATGGCGGCATGGAAGATCGCGCCGGCGCTTGCATGCGGCAACACGGTGGTATTGAAGCCTGCGGAGACGACGCCGCTGACGGCATTGCGTCTTGCGGAGATCTTCGAGGAAGTCGAACTGCCGCCGGGTGTGGTGAACATCGTCACCGGCGCGGGAGACACGGGCGCGGCGCTTGCCGGTCACAAGGATCTGGACAAGCTGGCCTTCACCGGCAGCACGGAGATCGGCAAGGTGCTGGCGGGGATCGCCGCGGAGCGCGGGATTCCGATCACGCTGGAGCTGGGCGGCAAGAGCCCGAACATCATCTTTGATGATGCGAGCGTCGATCAGGCCGTCGAAGGCATCATCAGCGGCATCTACTTCAATCAGGGTCACGTCTGCTGCGCCGGTTCCCGGCTCTTTGCGCAGGAGGGCGTCGTCGAAGAGGTCATCGAGAAGCTGAAGATTCGCCTGGCGTCACTTCGAGTGGGCGATCCTTTGGATAAGAACACCGATGTGGGCGCGATCAACTCGAAGATGCAGCTGAAGAAGATCAATGAGTATCTGAAGATTGGCGAGCAGGAAGGCGCGGCGCTGCACAAGGTCAACGGCAAGCCGCTGCCGAGCAAGGGTTATTACTGCTCGCCGAGTTTCTTCACCGGTGTGCAGCAGAGCCATCGCATCGCGCAGGAGGAAATCTTCGGTCCGGTGCTGGCGATTCAGACATTCAGGACGCCCGAAGAAGCAATCAGCCGGGCGAACAACACGCCGTATGGTCTGGCCGCGGGCATCTGGACGGACAAGGGCAGCAAGATCTTCGAGATCGCGACGAAGCTGCAGGCTGGCGTGGTGTGGTGCAACACGTACAACAAGTTTGACGCCGCGAGCCCCTTTGGCGGGTTCAAGGAAAGCGGTTTCGGACGCGAGGGCGGCATGCAGGGGCTGCGGCCTTACGTTTCGCTTTGAGTCGATGAACGAAGGATCGAACGAATGAACGCAAGACTCGAAGTGACGAAGACTTTCAAGATGTATGTCAATGGCGCCTTCCCGCGCTCTGAAAGCGGGCGCAGCCTGAAAGTCGAGGGCGCTGATGGCGCAAACCTCGGGCATGTGTGCCATGCGTCAAGGAAGGATCTGCGCGATGCCGTGGGCGCGGCAAGCGGGGCCGTCGGCGGCTGGAAAGCGCGGGCGGCATATAACCGCGGGCAGATCATCTATCGCATGGGCGAAATGCTCGAAGGCAAGGGCGAGGAGTTCAGTCAGGCGATCAAGCGCGCCACCGGGTGCGATCTCCGCTCGGCGCGTAAGGAAGTCGCGGCAAGCGTCGATCGACTGATCGCTTACGCAGGCTGGGCGGATAAGTTTGCGCAGATGCTCGGCTGCAACAACGCGGTCGCCGGGCCGTATTACAACTTCACCGTGCCGGAGGGCACGGGCGTGTGTGTGGTCGTCTGCCCGGATGAGCCGTGTTTGCTGGGGCTGGTGTCACTGATGGCGCCCGTCCTGTGTGGCGGTTGCACAGTGATCGCCATCGGCAGCGAGGCGTATCCGATTCCCACGAGCCTCTTTGGCGAAGTGTGCCAGACGAGCGATGTGCCCAATGGCGTCGTCAATCTGCTGACGGGCCAGCGGGCGGAGCTGCTTTCATGGATCGCCGAGCATCGCGGGATCGATGCGATCCATGCGGCCAACCTTGACCACGACGAAGCGAAGACGCTGCGACTGGGCGCGCAGGAGAACGTCAAACGCGTGCGCGTGCGCAGCGTGGATGACGATGCGTGGTACGAGGCCGATGAATGCGAGAGCCCGTGGTGGATCGAGCCCTTCGTTGAGATGAAGACGATCTGGCATCCATCCTCAGCGTGACAGCGCCAGGCGCGCGATGAATCGTCCATCTTCGACCTGCACGTGAAGCTGCGCATTGATTGCACGGCAAAGGGATCGCACCAGCGCCAGGCCCAGGCCGTAGTGCTCTTCACCAGCGCGCCCGTTTTCGACACCGGTTGAGAAGGCTTCCTGCAGTCTGGCGAGTTCGCCATTGGTCAGCCCCGGCGCGGGGTTGGCGATCTCGATAGTCACGCCGCCATCGGCGTGGGCAAGGCGGCAATCAACGCGGGAATCAGCCGGTGAATGGGCGATGGCGTTGGAGATGAGATTGGCGAGGACGACATCCAGCGCTTCGGGATCCGTCCGCGCTTCGATGCGGCCATTGGTGTTGGTATCAAGGGCGACATTGCTGTGCGCTGCCGTAGGCGCGAGTCGCTCGCACACGCCGGTCAGGGCGGCGCTGATGTCGACATCTTCGCTGACGGGCTGAAGCTGGCCGGACTGGATACGCGAGACGCGAAGGAGTGTTTCAAGCTCCTGATGCATCAGATGCGCCGATTCGCGCAGAGATGCGATGGTGCGCACAGCCAGCGCCTGATCATCCGGCCAGCGGGCGGCGACATCGGCGGCGGAGATCATCTCCGCGATAGGCGTGCGCAGCTCGTGAGCAAGGACGGCGCTGGAGACGCGCTCGCGCTCGAAGGAGTCTTCGAGGCGCGCAAGCAACTCGTTGACGCCGCCGGCGAGAGGCGCGAGCTCTTCGGGCATGTCATCATCTTCGAATCGCGCGCCGAGGGTGGTGGAATCAAGGCGGCTGACGCGCCGGCCCATGATGGCGATGGGCGCCATGCCGCGGCGGACGGTCCAGAATGAAAGCAGCGCGAGCATGCCCACGAGAATGATGCCGACGCCGACAACGCCGGCGCCGACGCGCGCAAGCATGAGCGTCTGTTCTTCGAGGCCGCAGGCGACGACGACAACTGCCTGCAGATCGCCGAGCGGCTTCTCTCCTGCTTCTCCGGGCTCGGCGCCATCGGGAAGAAAGCGAACTTCGTCCTCATCATCGTCATCGTCTTCGCCGTGCTCGAGATCAACATCACCGGCGCGGCGCATGCCCTGGGCCGTGAAGATGTCATCTTCATCATCGCCGGGGATATCGGTGTCGAACTCCAGATCGACGATGAGTCCGACCGCTCTGCCGCGGCGGCCATCAGGAAGCGTCATGCTCCAGTGCGCGGGCGCTTCGGCGGGGCCGTAAGTGAATGGAAGCTGGCCGACGCGATGCGAAGGCGATCTTTTGATCTCGTGCGTTTCCTCGCCGACGATCCATGTCTGGAAGTAGTAGGGCGCCTTATCCCGCGTGTAGCGCGGCATCGCATCCGGCAGGAACTCCAGTTCGACGCCCTTGGGGTCGTAATCCATCAGTGCTGCAAGAAGCCCCGCTTCACCGGTCAGTGAGCGATCGAGTTGATCGATGAGCGCAATGCGCAGGGAGAGCATGACGACGACGGCGGCCAGCGCATACATGATGGCGCCGCCGACGATGAAGCGGATCATCTGGGATCGAGCGATGGACGTCATGCTTCGGCGGCTCCGAGGATGTACCCGATGCCGCGTCTGGTGTGGATGAGCGCCTCTTCGCCCGCCTCAGCAAGCTTGGAGCGCAGGGAGCAGACGAGTCGATCGATGGCGTTGCTCGTCGGTGATGACTCCGCGTCATACAGATGACGATCGAGATCGCCGCGTGTGACGATCTCGCCGGCGCGGAAAGCGAGGTATTCGAGAAGGGCGTATTCGCGCCCAGTCAGGTCCAGCTCGGCGCCGGCGCGTGTGACGCGCCGGGCGGCCGTGTTGACCTCCAGATCGGCGATGCGAAGCACAGGATCCCGCCGACCCATGCTTCTGCGAAAGAGCGCCTCGATGCGGGCGAGTAGTTCGTCGAAAGAGAAAGGCTTGATGAGATAGTCATCGGCTCCGGCGCGCAGGCCGACGACGCGATCGTGCGTCGTGTCGCGCGCGGTGAGGATGAGCACGTGTGTGTCGAGCGCGCCGGCGCGGATGTGATCGAGAACTTCCAGGCCGTCGCCATCGGGAAGGCGCAGATCCAGAATGGCGACGTCGTATGTGTTGACGTCGAGATTGTTGATGGCGCCTTCGACGGTTCCGGCGGGGTCGACGGCATGTCCACAACGGCGCAGCCCTTCGACGAGGGTGTCCTGCAGGCGTCTGGAATCTTCGACAAGCAAGAGCCGCATGATGCAGTGCGCTCCAAGAGGGGCTTTCGCCACAGAAAGTGTATCGGGCCGCCATGCCCTGGCGCTCGGCAAATCGCAAAACGCCAGGGTGTTCGACAGCATGATCGCAGGCGAGGCTGCCTGAACATGACGGGAAGATGACGAAGCGCGAAAAAGTTTGGCGCCGTCATGGAGACGTCATGCAACGATCCCGACTTCAGCCGAGTCTCCGTGTCACGCAGGTTGCAACCGGACTGTGACACTTTCACCAGGAGACTGAATATGAAATGCAGGAATGAATATCGGGCGGCCCTTTCGGCGCTGGCCATCGCGGTGTGCGTCCTTGGGGCGCTCTTCACGGGTTCGGCGGCGATCGCCGGCGACGACGTGGAGTATTCCGGAGACTTTGATATCTCGGAATGCCGCTTCCGCCCCTACAGCCAGCATCCCTATTTCCCGATTCGCTCCGGCCAGCGAAACATTCTGGCCGGTGAGGAAGATGGCGAGTTTTTGTGCGTGATCATCAGCACGCTTCCTCGCACGCGGACGATTTCACTCCACGATGGGCAGCGCATGCGAAGGATTCGCTGCCGCGTGGTGGAGGAGCGCGAGTATGAGGATGGCGAGCTTGTCGAAGTGTCGCGCAACTTCTTTGCGCAGTGCACGAAGACGAAGGATGTCTTCTACTTCGGCGAAGATGTTGATGACTACGAAGATGGCGTGATCGTCGGCCATGAGGGCGCCTGGATCGCCGGACAGAATGGCGCCAAACCGGGCATCATCATGCCGGGGCGGCTTCTGCTTGGCTCGCGCTATTTGCAGGAAGAAGCGCCGGGCGTTGCGCTTGATCAGGCGGAACATGTGATGGAGGGCGTGACGTTTGATACGCCCGCCGGCACGTTTCACGATTGCATCGTGGTCGCCGAGACATCGCCCTTTGATCCGGAAGGATCGGTGAGCATCAAGACGTATGCGCCGGGCATCGGCATGGTTCAGGACGAGTCGATCGTGCTGACGGTTCCCGAGGCGCTGCAGCCGCATGATGATGATGACGACGACGACGACGATGATGACGACGACGACGATGAGTGACTGAGCGCTTGCTGCGCGCAGTGATCACGGGTGGGCGTCCTGCGCGTCTTCGCTCGTGACAGGGGGCCGTCGCCTGCGGAGTTCGATCTCGGCGATGCGGGCGGCGCCCCTGATTTGATCTCATCTGATCGGCGCGGGGAGGCGCCGATCCACGCCCGAAGGGGCCCTGAGGGGCTTCTGCGGGCGTGTTTTTGATCATTGACGTGACTAATAGATTACGTTACGATAAAGGCACATAAAGGGCCGGGCATGCTGCTCATGGGGGGTGGCGAGGCCGGGTCTGATGGGGCTCAACGAGGAGGCATCGCAGGGCCATGACTGATGTGAGTGATTTGACGCTGGACGTGCAGCAGTCGATCGAGATCAAGGCGCCGGTGGGCGACGTGTTCGAGGCGATGTTGAAACGGATCAGCGAGCAGTTCAACACGCCCGAAGGCAGTTCACTGTCCATGAAGCTGGAGCGCTGGGCGGGCGGGCGTTGGTTTCGCGATCTTGATGGCGGCGTCGGGCATCTGTGGGGATTCGTGCAGGTGTACAAGCCGCCGACATTGATTGAGATCGCGGGTCCGATGTTCATGTCGTATCCGGTGACGGGTCATATTTCGTTTCGCGTGGAGCAGATCGCCGGTGGCTGCCGCATCGATCTGCGTCATCGCGCGTTCGGGCTGATCGAGCCTGATCATCGCGCGGGAGTATCCATGGGGTGGCAGCATCTTCTTGAAGGAGTGCATGAATGTCTGTGACGGCAACAACGGCGCCGAGCGCCATCGAATACGGATTGGGCTTGCTGGAAGGCAGCCGCGGGATTGTGCAGAAGCTGATCGACGGCGTGCCGGATGAACACCTGGCGGCTCGCGCCGGCGGCAAGGGCAATCACACGCTGTGGATCATGGGCCATCTGGCTCTTTCCGATGCATGGTTTCTGGCAGAGATCTCGGGAAAAAAGAGCACGCTGGATGAGCGTTACATGACGCTCTTTGCGCCGGGCACGGAAGTGTCGGACAAGGCTTCCGATTACCCGTCGCGCGCCGAGCTGCAGAAAGCGATGGATACGGCTCGCAAGGATCTTGTCGACTGGCTGAAGTCGCTGGATGAAGCGGGACTTCTGCAGGAGACGCCGGAAGATCTGCGCGGCTTTGCGCCGACGCGACTGTGCGTGCCGGGGACGCTGAGTCAGCATGAGATGATGCACGCCGGGCAGATCGCCAGTGTGCGATCTTCGCTGTCGCTTCCTCGCGTGATGATGTAAAGCCGCGCATGGAGGCGCAGGAATCGAAGCGTGTCTTCGACTGATGACAAGTTTGATGGTGTGTGGAAGGCCCTCGCTGATCCGACGAGGCGGGAGATTCTCGACCTGCTCAGCGAGGGCCCGCGCACCACGACGGAGATTGTCGATCGCTTCGAGGGGCGTTTGTCGCGCTTCGGCGTGATGAAGCATCTGGAGACGCTGCGCCAGGCGGACCTGGTCATCAGCCGTCGCGAGGGGCGGAAGCGATTCAACGCGATCAACGCCGTGCCGCTGCGGCGAGTGTATGAACGTTGGGTGAGCAAATTTGCAGATCTCTGGTCGGGCGAACTGCTGCGGATCGAGGAGGATCTGGCAGATGGGGGGGATGAGTCGTAGCGGCTCGTCCTTTTTACAATGGCGTCCATGCGACAGACACGAATCTTCGCGTGCGCACTGGCGCTTCTGCTGATTGTCGGTTGTTCGAGCCCGGGGACGGGCGAGCACGTCGTCATCGGCTCCTGGAACATTGAATGGCTGGATCAGCCGCAGATGCGCTCGGGCCCGGCCAAGGGCGTGACGCGCGACGCCGCGGATCTGGCGGATTACATCGAATGGTCCGATGTGTCGCTGCTGGCGCTGCAGGAGATCATGACGAATGCGGATGACGGTTCGGCGCGCAGCGGCACGCTGATCAAGGCCTTTGATCTGCTCAACGAGCGCACGGGATCACAGTGGGAGCATGTGATCTTTCCAAGCGAGCGGAATCAGAATGTCGGCGTCGCGTGGGATATGACGCGGCTGACGCTCCTGAGCGATCCGCAGGGCTGGCCCGTGCCGGTGAGCCGGCGCGAGGGAAGCCAGGGACGGAATCTGTGGTCGCGTCCTCCTCGGGCGATGCACTTCAGCGCCGGCGACGGGCTGACGGACTTCGTCGTCATTCCGATTCACATGAAGAGCAACTACGGCGGCGATTTCTCACAGCATCGCGCTGAAGAAGCGCAGGCGCTGGTTGATGCGCTTCCGGCGGTGCGCGAGCGGTTCGGCGATGCGGACATCATCATCATCGGAGACACGAACAGTCCGAATCATTCGGATGCGTCAATGCAGGCGTATGAAGAGGCCGGGTTCGTGGATCTGAATGCAATGGATGCGATCACGTATTGGCGCGGGACGGCGCTGGATCGCATCATCGTGCCGGAGGATCAGCCGGAGTTTGAAGGGCGCTTCTTTCTTGTGGGATTCGATCTGTACGCCGATCGCGTCGGCACGAATCTGCGCGGCTTCAAGACGCGCTGGTCGGATCACTTCATGGTGATCAGCTGGATCGACATTCACGAGGATGATGACTGATCAGAAGGGGGCCGGGCCCCAGTTGCCGAGCAGTTCGGCGATGTCTGCGGCGCCGACAATGCCGTCGGAGTTGAGATCGGCATCGAACTCATCCGTGCCCCAGTAGCCGAGCAATGCCGCAAGATCGACAGCGCCGACCGTTCCATCACCATCCAGATCGCCTGACTTTCTGCGGGAGAACTCAGCGACGACCATGAGATGATCGCTGGCGAAGCTGTCATCTGCCTGCAGGCCATACATGGTGAGCTCATCGGTGGTCATCGCGGTGGTATCGGGGATGAAGCCGCCTTCGAAATGCAGCGGGCCCTGTTCATAGGCGACAAGATCGAGCAGTCCCGGGCTGAATGTGCCGGGGTCCGTGTCTCCATCGCGCCAGGTGATGACGCTTTCGCCGATGAGGTGCGGGATGAGGACGTGCGTCAGTCCCGGGCCGGCCGGATCGAGCCAGAGATCGAGCGGCGCGCGCGAGCCGACGAGATTCCAGTCGCCCATGACGACGACGGGCGCATCGAGATACTGATCGAAGAACTCGCTGAGATCGCCATCGCGCAGCGCGTTGAGCGTGTCGATCATGTCGTTCGTTTCATCAATGCGCTGGGTGTCTTCGCTGGAGCCGATGTGCCCGCAGCACTTGGGGTGGATGCTGAAGACGACGATGGCGCCGCGCGCATCCTGGAAGTCGATGACGAGCGCGTCGTATCGATCATTATTCGTCGGCAGCGCATAGATAGCGGCGGGGGCGCAGATGACGGCGCCATTGTTCTTGTGGACGCGCCAGTTCGCGCCGTCGCCGAGGGGATCAGCCTGCTGGATGACAGTGTCGATGAGTGTGGTGGAGGTGTTCCACTCCTCCTGGAAGCAGTAGACATCGGCGCCGACGGCGGTGAAGAGGCGTTGCAGGGCGGCGCGTCTCGAGGGCGGGCCGGTGTCGAGGATGCCATTGAAGAGCGTGTTCTGGCTGGCGATGCGGATGGTGTTCGGCGCGAATCGCTCCATGGAGCGGCGCGTCGGCGCGGGGGCGGGATCGACAAACTGCCATGTGATATCGCTGTCGAGCGAATCGGCGCCGGTGAAGTTGAAGGAGATGGTGTCGCCGAGGCTCACGCCGACGGCCGCAAGATCGATCTGCAGCTCGAACTCATTGGCGGCAAAGGTGGGCTGGCAGCTGTAGTTCAGATCGATCCACGAGACGTTGTCAAAGAAGTTGTCGTTGATCAGGGCCTGGCGCGCGCGGAAGTTGACGTTCAGCGTGTCGCCTGATGGCAGATCAAAGTCGACGCCGAGCACGCCGTCGTTGAAGACGCCTGATTGCAGGTTGCGGATGGCGGTGGTGTCGAATCTCAGATAGAGCGTCGTGCCGAGACTTTGAGCGCTGACCGACGTGATGTCGAAGACGCCATTGGCGTCACCGGAGATATCGGTGGCGATGGGGGTGACATTCTGCCAGTCGTCAAAAAGGCCATCAGCTCGCAGGGGCGGATTGCCGCCGGCGAGCGTGGCCGGAACGAAGAGAAGATTGGATGCGAGAAAGGCCGTCGCCTTTCTGATGGTGGTCATAAGCTGGGTCCTCCGCAGCTCATTCCCGCCTGTTGCAGGAATGAGACGCACAGGGTACCGCGCGGTTCCGAGAATCGAAGAGCAAAAACACACACGACGCTTCGCCGATGAGAGATCGAGCGAAGCGCCGCTGCGCGAGAAGATAGAGAGGCTGGAGTCAGTTGCAGAGGGGGCCCCACGAGCCGATGAGGATGGCGAGGTCACTGCTTCCGGTGGCGCCGTCGCCGTCGAGATCAGCGAACTCAACGGGGTTGTTCCCCCAGTTGCCGATGAGCAGCGCAAGATCTTCGGCGTCGACGATGAGATCGGCATTGATGTCGGCGGGGCGTCTGGGGATGTCCTCCTCGAGGACGCCGCCGCGGGCGAGTTCCTGAATCATGGCGAAGCCGGCATTGATGGCGAGCGTCGCGTCGCCGCCCGTGATGGTGTTCAGGCCGATGAGATCGAAGAGTTCATCGGATGCGTTCTGGCGAAGTGAATCGGTGAGGAACCCGCCATCGCCTCGATAGGCGCAGAGGATGCCGATGAGGCGGCGAAGATTCTCGTCATGCACACCCATGCCGCGGGCATCGCCGGTGTCCTTGATGATCGTCTTGAGGATGTTGAAGTACGTTCGGACGAGCCAGGCGCGGGGGCCGACCTGCACGATCATCGTGGCGAGATCATCGGGCAGGTATGGGCGCACCGGCGCTTTGCGCATGACAAGATTCAGATCACCACCCTGAAGCATGATGTTCCACGGCGAAGGAATGGGGCATGGGCAGGACGAGTGGCCGCTCACGCCGGGAAGGCCGCCGGGGATCGGCGCGTTGCAGCCGAGCATGTGGCCGATTTCGTGCAGCGTGGTGTGTGAGACGGCGTTGCTGACGACGCCCACGGCGCCGTAGGGAGGGGCGCCGGCGATCGAGTCGCTGAAAACATTGGCCTCGCCATGCTGTGTGAAGAGGCGCATGCCGCGGCTTGTGGCCACGCCAAGCAGCGCGAAGGATGAGCCGCCGATATCGACATTCCACACGCGATCGCGCCCGGCGACTGCGACGGGCGCAAGCACCCAGTCGGCGCCGAGCGGGATCCATTCAAAGTCGCCGCGCGTGACGGCCGCTTCATTGTGTTTGAACGTCATCGGATCGAAGAGCAGCTCGACCTTCGTCCACACATGGATGAGCCTCGTATCGACCTGGGCGCGCACTGCGTTGATGGCGCCGGCGCGAGCAAGCGCGGGGTTGAATGCGTTGATGTCGAACGCGGGTTGTTTGTCCTTGGGGATCGCGTTTGAGTACAGCTCCTGCTGACTGTCATCGCCGATGAATGGCGGCACTCGATCCTGGACGGGAACCATCGAGTTCGGAGGCACGAGCCATGCGGGATTGCCACCGATGATGATGGGGTTGTACTTGAACGTGCCATCCATCTGCGGCACGCGCGTAAAGCGAATGCCGACGATCTTGCGTCCCATGTCAGGGCCGGGACCCGGATGACGATCTTTGGATTCGAAGTTGAGGTACGCGACGCCTTCGGTGTCCCAGCAGGGGATGGTGGCGTACGCGGTGTGCGCCGTGAAGAAGGCGGCGGCGGCGAGGAGGAGTGTGGAGATTCGCCGCAGATGGCAGCGAGCGCGCAGCGATGGCGCGAGACGATAGTTTGAAGCATTCATGGTGTGTGCCCTTTTGCTTTCTCGCGAATGCGAGGGATGTCGCCAACGCAGGCGGGCGCTCTCGGGCGCCTGCCGTCAGAGTGGGCGAAAGCGAAAAGGCGGACTCACGGAGTCATCGCATGTTTTTCATCGATCGATCCTCAGCGGCGGCGCCGAGCGCCCATGCAGGAGGCGCCCAGGAGCAGCAGGGCGGTTCCGGCCGGCGCGGGGATGGTGGCGCCGGCGACGAGCCATGTTCCGTCTGACAGCTGGACGCGGGCAAGAAACTGGCCCTGATCGCTGAGTGAGCGGGGGCGGCCATCTTCGCCGCCGGTGTCATCGTGGAAACGAATCTGTGTGATGACGGGCGCATCGTCGCCGCGTGCGTCGCCGGGCATGGGATCGCCCTCGCGCGCGACGAGCTGCAGGCCAATGGCGGGATCATAGAGATAGAGCGCTTCGTCGTTGTCGAACGTGATGTTGTCACCTGTGAGCGACGTCATGATGGCGGCCTGGCCGACGCCGTTGAAGCAATAGTCGAAGTCACCAAGGAACTTGCCTTCCGGCGCGTAGATGAATGCATCATCGATGCCCGGCGCGGGGTCGCCGGCGCGCATGGCGATGGCGTAGTCAATCGCGCCGCGGCCATCATCGGGCGTCGCAATGACGATGGCGGTGTCGTTCATGCCCTGCGTGACGCCATCACCGACGAGCGTGGTCGTCATGATGACCTTGCCCTGACCGTTGATAAGCGGAAAGCGCGGGTAGTACATGGATTCGCCTTCGTTGAAGGCGGGCGACGTGTCGCCTTCGAAGGCGATGAGCGTGGTCGTCTCGCCGTCGGTGGCCCAGACGCCACGGTCGTCGAATCCGAGGCCGCGGCCGGTGAGCTCCGGCGCATAGGTGCTGGCGCCATAGACAACGGTTCCGGCGTCATTGATGCCGCCGAGTTGGGGGAAGTTGATCGTGAAACCGGTGAGCCCCGCTGCGTCGTCGCCTTCGCGCACGGCCGGCGACAGGTTGCCCGGTGTCCCCATCCAGATCAGATTCTGCGTCTCGGGATCGACGTTCTTGCCTTGCAGGAATGACTCGATGGCGACGACGCCGTTTCCATTGATGGCGCGGGGGTTGACAAGGTTGCCGAAGAGCACATCTTCACCTGGCAAGGGAGCGGGGTTGTTTTCAAACGCGAGCGCCTGTGCGGCGCCGGGCTGGCCGACCCACGCGCCGTCGTATGTGAATCCTGCGTGGCCGGTGTAGAGAATGTCGCCGCCACCTCCGACGTAAGGCTGGAAGATGACGGTGCGATAGTTATCTCCAGCAGCCGCGCCCACGGCCTGTTCGCCTTCAAGAAGAAAATCGACGATGTCGCCATTGGGCTCGACGGCCCAGATGCCGCCATCGACGGTGCTGCTTGCCGGTCTGCGATCGCCGAGGAAGACGACGCGCCCGGTGTCGGCGATCAGCGGCATGTCGAAGAAGTTGAAGACCTGTCCGGCGGGGGCGCCGGGCGCCACATCGTTCTCACGCGCGATGATTGATGCGCTCTTGAGATCGTTGAAGCCGCCGCGCCAGAGCGTGTAGTTGTCCGTCTCTTCAACACCCGTGCCATCGATGGTGGCGCCGACGACAAACTGACCGGCGCTATTGATCGCGGGCATGTTGACGAAGCTGAATGAGACTTCGTCGCCCAGGCCCGGCGCAAGCTCACCCGGAGCGAAGATCACCTGGAAGGAACCGGCGCCGCCGGCCATCGCAATGGATGCCAGCGAGAGCGCAGGGATGATGGACAGCGTCGTGCGCGCAGCGCAGCGAGAGAAAGATGGACGCGGCGACATATCGGAAACTCCTGACTCCGTGACTCAATCGAAGTTGTGAGGCGTCCCTGTGCGGGGGACGCGACCCCTGTTGCTGGAATCCAGAATAGCGGAGGATCGCGGCATCGCGAAGTTAAGTTTGCCGCTGGAGCGGGACACGTCAGCGGATGAGGTGGGAAACGGGGGCCGCGGCTCGGAGAGAGGGCGTCAGGCGCTTGCCGCGGGTGGTGAGCTGGTATTCGACCTGCGGCGGGTAGTCGTCGTAGACCACGCGATCGATGAGGCGCTCGGACTCAAGGTCTTTGAGAGCAAGGGTCAGTGCCCGGGCGGTGACGCCGGGAAGGGCAGCTCGGATGTCGCTGAATCTTCGCCGGCGGCAGGCTATGGCCCAGATCGTGGGCATGGACCATTTTCGCAGGGCCACGGCGCGAATGCCGAGGGCGTCAATGATGGCCAGGAGCCTTGCGCAGGGGGATCCCAGGGGGGCGCCTTTGTCGGTGAGGATGTACTCGGGGCGCATGGGATGGCCGTAGCCGGGGTTCTTCATGACGCATCCGACCTCGATGAGGGCCTCAAGGGTGCGTTTGATGGTGTCGCGCCCGGCGCCGAGGGTCTTGACGAGGGTGACGAACTTGGCGCCGGCGGAGCGATGCAGCTCGGCGAGGATGGGGACGGCCCAGCGATGATGGAAGAGCTCCGGCCTCATCATGGCTTCCAGGTCTGCGTCGTCGAGTTGGGCGGCTGCACGAAGATCGATCATGGGGGTTGACAGGAAGTATATCAGATATAAAAATAAGTCAAAGCCCGGATCCGAAGATTCGGGCGAAACCTGAGGCACTGAAGAGAAGAAGAGGTGGCGCTGATGGGGACTGATCTTGGGTTTGACGGCGGATTGAACTGTGCGCACTCCGTGAAGGATCTGGACAAGGCGATCCAGTGGTACACGGATGTGCTGGGATTCACGCATCTGTACACCAAGGAGGAGATGGGCTGGTGCGAGATGATGACGCCCATCAAGGGCGTGAACATGGGCCTGTCGCAGGTGGAGGATGTGGAGCCGAAGGGGGGCGCCACGCTGACGTGGGGCGTCAAGGACATCGATAAGGCGCGATCGGCGCTGGAGGCGAAGGATGTGCCCTTCGATGGCGAGACGATGCGCATCCCGGGGATGGTGGCGCTTGCAACTTTTTACGA
Source organism: Smithsoniella earleae (assembly GCA_032356285.1). Classification (NCBI taxonomy): domain Eukaryota; kingdom Viridiplantae; phylum Chlorophyta; class Ulvophyceae; genus Smithsoniella; species Smithsoniella earleae. The sequence continues at coordinate 35,750 of JAULKQ010069435.1, read as the reverse complement.
CCCTGATGGGAACAAGATGATGCTCTACGAGGACTTACAGGGGAAGTGATCCCGTGGCGGGTCCGGTCTTTCGGGGGAAAGGCGAAAGGAGCCTACGTATGAAAAGGCGAACATGGACGAGCGCGGCGGCGCTGGGCGCAGTCGTCGTCGCATTGGGCGCACTGGCGCTGTCATCCGGCGCATCGGCGAAGGACAAGGTGGATGAGCGCGTTCGCTGGCAACCGACATTGCTGGTGCAGCTGCAAGTCGCCGACCTGGATCGTGCCATCGATTTCTACACGAACACGCTGGGCCTGACACTGGAGATGCGAAATGAAGCGCTGCAGTGGGCGCGCATTGATCCGGGGATTCCCGGCGTGACCATCGGGCTTGGTGTCGGAGACAATCCGGGCAGCGGGAGCGCTTCGATGAATCTGGGCGTCGGACGCATCGAGGAGGCGCGGGCGATTCTCGAATCACGCGGCGTCATATTCGACGGACCCACGATCAACATCCCCGGTGTCGTGCAGCTGGCGGATTTCAAGGATCCGGATGGCAATCGCATCCGCCTTGCGGGACACTCTGGCGAGTGAAATCACTCGTCAGAGCTTGAAGAGGAAGACATTGGAGGCGCCAGTCATGCGCAGACGTTCACTTGCCGTGTTGGGGTTGGTCGTGTGTGTCGCGGGATTCGCAGCGATACTTGCGCCGGCGCCGGCCGCCCGCGCTGGAGATGATGAAGCCGGGCCGCTTTCGAAAGTCGCCTGGATCGCGCGTTCGTGGCGCGGCGTGCACGGCCAGACGATCCTTGAAGAGACGTGGAGCAAGCCTGCCGCGGGAACGATGGTGGGGATGTTCCGCATGATTTCCGGCGGCAAGGCGCGGATGTATGAATTCATGTCCATCGAAGTGCGAGGCGAAGAGATTGCGCTTTTCATGCATCACTACAGCCCCGGTCTTGCAGTGTGGGAGGCGGAGCCGCTGGAGTGGAAGCTGACCGATGTGTCCCAGCATCAGGCGACCTTCACGATTCAAAATCAGCCCGAGCCGAAGAAGCTGATCTTCACGCGCCAGGGCGATGACGGCATCATGATCCGGCTCGTCGATTACGAAGCGGGCGAAGCGGTCAATAAGGACTTCTCGATGAAGGCTGTTGACTGACACTTCGAATCGACGCGATCGCATCGACAAAAGGCGGACGGCTCGATCCAGGAGCCGCCCGCCTTCTGTGTTGAACACAAATCTCGGAGGAGAACGTTCAGAGTTTGTTCAGCGGCGCCGGCGCGTCATGAAGACGCCGCCGAAGGCGAGAAGCGCCGCGGAGGAGGGCGCCGGGACGAACTCGATGGAGAAGTCGATGGAGGCGTTTCCGTCGACATAGGGCGCTCCCGGATCGAAGACGAACTGCACGCCGACTTCCGAGTATGCGACGAGCTGGTAGTCGCCGGCCAGGAGCGTTCCGGATCCTCCGAAGTTGACGTAGTTATCGTCTTCATCAAGAAACACGGTGGTCGGCGAGCCTCCGCTGATGCTTTCGATCGCAAAGTATGAGTTCGAGGCGAATGCGCCATTGATCGAGCCGAAGCCGCCGCCCGTGCCGGAGAGGTTGTAGTCAATGGTTCCGGTGACGGTGAAATCGACGACGAAGTCGGCGCGACCATATCCATCGACGATGTCGAAGCTGTCGCCGGGATCGGCGCTTGCGAGCGCTTCAATGATCCCGCTGTACGAGCCCGGCATGATGCTGGTGTTCTGATATGCGAATCCGGAGCCGAAGGCGCCCTGATCTCCTGACTGGGCGGAGCTGACATCATCATTCATCACGCCGTAGATCACCGGGCCGAAGGAGTCGTAGATGCCGTCCTGCATGCCTGAGGCGTTGGCGTCCGAGCGAACGCGTCGAAGGCTGTTGGTCTCCGTGAGTCCGGCGCTGGCCAGTGTGGATGCGCCGACGATGGTCATCGCAGCGACGACGATGGATGATGTGCGTGTCATAGTGCTCTCTTCCTTCTCAGTTGTATTGAACGTGACGTGTTGCGTGCGCGGCGTGATACGCGGCGCGTCCAGATAGCCCTTCCCATCGAGACGACCTTTCGTCGTGCGCCGCCGGTGTGTAACCGGGCCCCCAGCGCACGAGTCGCGCCGTCTCCACTCAGTGTGTATGCGGCTGCGAGATGATTCTTAGAGCCGTTTCGGCAAAAACGATGAAAATAATCGTGATTGTGCACATGGCTCAGTTTTCATGGCGCATGACCACAGAAGTTCATTGCGTCCAATGGCATTCCGCGATACACCAATGACAGGTGGGGGCCGGCGCATACGGAACATGACGATGAGGTTTCCTGATACACGTCCATCCTTGTTGACGTCACTGACGAATGGCCCGAACGGTCAGGCGGCGTGGCAGGAGTTTTTCAAGCGCTATGCGCCTGCGATATATCGCGTGGCGCGCATACGCGGACTGCCTGATGATGACGCCGATGACATCGTGCAGATGACGATGGTCGCGATCTCCTCGCACATCGGCGACTTTGAGTATGACCGGGAGCGAGGTCGGTTTCGAAGCTGGGTGCGCACGATTGCGGAGAACAAGATTCGTGAGCAGGCGCGCAAGCGACGGCCGCAGTCAGCGACCGATGACATGCTTGCGCAGTGCGGCGACGACAGCTTGTCGCTGGATGAAATATGGGAAGAGGAATGGCGACTGCAGGACATGCTCTGGAGCATTGATCAGGTCGCCAGCGATGTATCGCCACGGCAGATGGAGGCGTTTCGGCAGTATGCGCTGGAAGGCGTGCCGGCGGAGGTTGTGGCAAGCAATCTGGAGATGAGCGTCGGCCATGTGTATGTCACGCGGCACACAGTGCTCAACAAGGTGCGGCGGAAGATCGAGGAGCTGGAGCGCGCCGATGCGCGCTGCGACGAGAATGCGCCTCCGGAGGACATCTCATGAAGCGCGTCACGGAGTGTCCTGATCGATCCGCGATCGAGTCCGTCCTGCTCTCTGATGAACAGTCGGATGCGAAGAATGAGCTTGCGGCGCATTTGAGCGAGTGCGCGGCGTGTCGGGCGGTGGCCGATTCGATCGATTCGCAGGCGCGACTCGAAGCGGATCTGAGCTGGGCGGCGACGGTGCGCCAGCAGACGCCCGTCGATATCAAGGAGCCCTTTCGGCGACTGAGCGAGATCCTTCGTGACTACGAAATTCTCGGTGAACTGGGACGCGGCGGCATGGGCATCGTCTATAAGGCTCGCCAGCCGAAGCTGGATCGCTACGTCGCGATCAAGGTGCTGCCCACATTGCTTTCAATTTCCAGGCCCGATGCGAAGGAGCGATTTCGGCGCGAGGCGAAGCTCGTCGCCGGACTCGAGCACACCGGCATTATTTCGGTATATGACTTCGGTGAGGTCGACGGCACGCTGTATTTCACAATGCAGCTCATCAAAGGACGCTCTCTCAGCGAGCTTCTTGAGGAGATGCGCGAGACGGGGACGTTTCAGTTTCTGCCGAGCGAACGAGATGGCGCGTCGGCCAGTTCCCATCAGGATTCGCTGAGCGCATCAAACGGATCAATACGGCAGACCACCGCCTACTTTCGGATCGTCGCCAACTGGGTGGCCGATGTCGCCGATGCGCTTCAATATGCCCATGAGCGCGGCGTGACGCACCGGGATATCAAGCCTTCCAACCTTCTTGTGTGCGATGACGGCCGCATCATGATCTCTGACTTCGGGCTTGCATGCTCGGAGCACGAAGCATCAATCACGATCACACGCTCGCTCATGGGCACATGCCGCTATCTGTCGCCGGAGCAGGTCGATCCCGCGCTCGGTGCGGCGGATGAGCTTGTGGATGTCTATGCGCTTGGCGCGACGTTGTATGAAATGTTGACGCTGAGGCCCATTTTCTCAGGCCGCGACGACAAGCAGATTCTTTTCAGTGTGCTGCATGATGAGCCGCTGCCGCCGCACCGGCATCTTGCATCGGTGCCGCGCGAGCTGGAGACGATCTGCCTGAAGGCGATTGAGAAGGATCGCTCCCGGCGATATGGATGCGCGGCGGAGCTCGCGGATGATCTTCGCCGCTGGCTGCTGGACCTGCCGATTCAGGCGCGTCGACAGAGCGGTCTGCAGCGCACGCGCCGGCTGATTCGACGAAGGCGAACGCCGATCGCGATGGGCGTCATCGTGCTGCTGCTTTCTGCGCTGAGCGGGGCGCTTCTACTGGCGAAGGATGCGGCGCAACGCCGCGGCGCTGAAGCCGAGCTGCGCGCCAGGCAGCAGGAGTCTCTGCTGATCGAGCGGGAGGCCGCGTCGGAGTTCAAGGCTGAGGAGTTCGCCGAGGCGCTGGTGGCCGTAAACCATGCGCTGGAGCTGACGCCGGAGCGCCCCAGTCTGACGCACCTGAAGGCGCGCATCCTCATCTGCGACATGAAGCGCCGAAGCGCCGTCGACATGTTGGAAGAGCATGTGGTGGGCGCGCCCGATGACACGATCGGTCGATATCTCGCCGGGTATGCGCTTCATCTTGGCTGTGGCCCGCCGCCGGCCAGGCGTCCGAATCTCGATGCGCAGCCCGTTGCTGAGGATTCGCCTCGCATGGAGGAGTGGCGACGCGTGTTCAGGCATCTGGAGTTGGTGCAGCAGGCGGCGCCCGATTCTCCGGAGGCCCTCTGCCTGCAGGCGTGCGCGTTGGCGAATCACGAACAGGCGATCGCGCTGCTTGATGCGGCGCTGGAGCTGGATCCGAAGTTGACTGAAGCGTGGCTCGAGCGCGCCGAACGGCGCGGGTTCCTTGGGCAGTGGGGGGAAGCCGCGGCGGATCTTGATCGCGCAGCGGAGCTTCAGTTCGGCGGACATCGATTGCATGGCATGCGCGGCATTGCGCACTACCAGGTGGCGGCGTATGACGCGGCGGAGGAGGCGTTCTCGCGGGCGATCGAACTGCGGCCGCAGGAGATCGACTGGTGGTACGACCGAGCCGTGACGCGCACCTTTCAGGGCAAGTATGCGCTTGCGATCGAGGATGCCACAAAGGCGATCGAGATCGATCCGCAGTACGCGTTCTCGTATGTGGCACGGGCGCGCGGATACATGGGCCTCGGGGAAACAGCGAAGTCGCTGGCCGATTACAACCTTGCCGAATCAATCGACCCGAACAACGCGGATATCTACGCGGAACGATGTGAACTGCTCGCGGATCTGGGCAAGAATAGCGATGCGCTCAAGGATGCGGACATGCTCGTGTCTCTGCGTCCGGCCGAGCCTCGAAGTTTTCAGCGACGAGCGGATGTGTACCTGAATCTCGATCGCTGGGATGACGCGCTGAGGGATCTGGAGCGAAGCGATGAAATCAAGCCGCATGAAGAACTGACCTGGCGATTGCGCGGGCGGGCGCTGCTCGGGGCCGGGCGAATCCCAGAAGCCGCGGACGCCTTCGGCACGGCGATGGATCTGCTCCCCGAAGAACATGTGAACTACCGGCGCCGCTCGCAGGCGCTGCTGCTGCAAGATCGACGGCACGAGGCCGTGACGACCTTGACGCGCTGGGTGACATGCGCAGAGCCATACGCGCCGGGCTACATGCTTCGCGGCGTCGTGTATCTCTCGATGCACGAGCCGGCGCTTGCGATCGCCGATTTCCACGCGGCCGCGGAAGCAGATGCGGCCGTGCGACCCGAGGCGGAGATCTGGACGGCCATCGCCCACATTGAAAGCGGTGAGGAGTCCCAGGGCAATCTCGCGCTGGAGCGCATCGCCTCATCAGAGAGCGGCCATTGGAGGCGCATCGCGCTGCATCTGCTCGGTCGACTCAATGCCGAAGCCCTCCTTGCAGGCGCCGCGACTGCTGAACAACGCGCCGAGGCGCACTGCATGATCGGTGTGCGTCTGGAGTGGGCCGGCGAGACGGCGCGCGCGATTGATGCGTACGATGCCTCCGCGGCGCACGGCAGCGGCGGATCGCCCGCCTGGGAACAGGCTCGAAATCGACGTCAGCGACTGACGCCGCGGGGCGCATGAACGGGCGCTCAGCGCGGCTGTTCGAGCAGCGTATACAGCAGGAAGTTCTGCGCGATCGGGCTGGCCGTCAGCTTCAGGTGTTCATCAGTGAGAAACTGGACATGGCGCCAGTGGATGGGTGATTGCAGTCGCGGCGTGTAGCCGGATCCGATGCGCTCATCCATCAACGCGCTTGTGCGGGTGACCGTGCCGTCGCCGGGAGCGAGCCGTGCGATGCGGATCTTCCCGGTGTCGGGATTGACGCTGATCACGTCGGGCGTGGGCATGGCGTCGCCGGCGATGAGGATGAGGCCGAGATCATCCGGCGGCGTGGCGGGGCGATCCATCGCTTTGAAGAACTGCCGCGTCCTGGCGAGGGACTTATCGAGTTGATCCAGCGCGATGCGTCTTCGTTCTTCGGCGGAGGGAACATCGGGCAGCAGTTGCCGCAGGACGCGATCCTGCTTCGGATCGGCCAAACCCCATTGATGCCTGCGCCAGACGTTCGGATCGAGAATATCGACAGGCTCACCCGTGCCTTCATAGATCACGCGTTCATGGCGCGGGCGAGGCATCAGCTCGTAGATCGACACCATCGTGCCCAGCACGGCCGGTCGATACGTCGGCGTAATCAGCGCCACGAAGTTCACGCCTTCGACAAGCTGTTCAAATGAAAGGGCGCTGCCGGCGTTCGGCGTGCCGATGAGGATCGCCTGCTCGACGTACTTCGCGCCTTCCCACGTGAGATCAGGCATGGATCCATCGTCAGGCAGCGGGTTGGGGCCGTAACGCAGGTAATAGCGCAAGACGAGGCCGCCCATGGAATGCGCGATGACATCGACCTTGCCGGGCGTTCGATCGCCGCGAGCCTGCATGGCGGCGTCGCGCGCTTCGAGGATCAGATCGTGCAGCTGCACGGCCTGTTCGGAGATATCACGGCGCCAGTCATAGGGATACTGAAAGCACGTGTAGTGCAGGCCGCCGTAGTCGATGACGCCCGCTTCGCCGAGCATCTGATCGCGATACTTGCCCGCGGCAAGCGTCTTGAGAATGTCGATATAGGCGCCGAGCTCCAGGCCGCGGATAAGGCCGACATCGACGCTGAGCGTGTCGAGCACATCGGTGGGATACACATCATCGCGCAACTGCGAGAGCGGCACGCCGTATTCCATGGGGATTGCCACGAGACGTGCGCCATCGGGCGTGTCTGCGTCCGCGGCGCCATAGGTGAAGGCGCCCCAGACGGGCGTCTTCATCGCCGGCTCTTCAAGCTTGGAGCCGAGGATGCCGGGGATGACGACGACGGGATTGCGCTCATCGCCGATATTCTGCGCCGCATCGTTGTAGATGGCGGCCAGATCAGCCTTCTTCGGCTGATGGGTACAGGCGCCCAGAGCGGGCAGGATGGCAAGCGCGCAGATGAGGCGCATCGCAGGAAGCAGGGAGGCTTGCATGTGCGGGATCTCCACGAGGCGGTGAGGTCGGTCAGGAGCGAACGCTCGATGTCGGTTCTCTATTCCGGGATCCGGTGAAAGCGCAAGGGATGTCCAGACGGCGGCGTGAATCTGCGTATGATGCCCGCGGACTGATCGAGGTGGGTTCTGGGGACTCCATGATGACTGGAATGATCACAGAGAGCGAGATCGGCGCGGCCTCCATGGGTCCGCCGGACGCCGAAGCGGCCGTGAGCGCACGCGGGCTCGTGAAGCGCTATGGCGATCTGATTGCCGTGGGCGGGATTGATTTCGACGTCCAGCGCGGCCGCTGCATGGGCCTTCTCGGCCCCAACGGCGCGGGCAAGACGACGACGATCGAAATGCTCGAAGGGCTGAAGCATCCCGATGAAGGCGAGATTGTTGTGCTCGGGCGCACGTGGAATCGCGATGCGCGCGCCATCCAGGAGCGCATCGGCGTGCAGCTTCAGGAGACGGAGTTTCAGGACAAGCTGCGCGTCGGCGAGATCCTGCGCCTCTTCGCCAGCTTCTTCGAAAACTCGGCGCCGGTGGATGAGATCATCGAGATCATCGGTCTCGAAGAAAAACGCACTGCGTTCTACAAGACGCTCTCCGGCGGACAGAAGCAGCGACTGTCGATCGGCTGCGCCCTGCTCAATCGGCCGGAGATTCTCTTTCTTGATGAACCGACGACCGGTCTCGATCCGCAGGCGCGCCGGCGCGTGTGGGATGTGGTCGAGAAGTTCAAGGCCGGCGGCGGCTCCGTGCTGCTGACCACGCACTACATGGAAGAGGCCGAGCGACTGGCGGATGATCTGATCATCGTCGATCACGGCGCCATCATCTCACGCGGCTCGCCCGCTTCGATCATCGCGTCGCTGGGCGCTGAGAGCGTTGTGCAGTTCTCGCTGGTGGATGCCGCGATCGATGCGATCGAAGAGGCGGCATTGATGGCGCTGGATGGCGTGAACACCGTGCGCATCGAAGGATCGACAATGGTGCTTGGTGTGACGGGCACGCAGCGTGTGATCGCCGGGCTGTTTGCGCTGCTGGATGAGCGCAACATGCGCCTGGAGGATCTTCGCACACACAGACCCACGCTCGAAGATGTCTTCGTGGCGCTGACAGGAAAGCATCTGCGCGATGGCTAATCTCAAACAACTCAAGGAGCTGACGCGGGTTCGCCTCTACGGCTTCTGGCGCGAGCCGGAGGCGATGTTCTGGGTGTTCCTCTTCCCCCTCGTCCTCGCCGGCGTGCTCGGCTTCGCGTTCCGATCCTCAGGCGTGCAGCCGACGGTGATCGCCATCGTCGCCGGCCCCGAGGCGGAGACGATGTCGAACATCCTTGCGATGGATGAACATCTCGAGGAGGAGCGCTACGAGTCGCGCGAGGAGGCGTACATCAAGCTTCGCCGAGGCACGGTCGATGCGCTCTTTGAGCAGGTGGATCCGCCGCAGATATTGCTCGATCCCACGCGACCTGAATCAGAAACGGCGCGCCTGCGCGTGCTGCACGCCATCGGTCTTGCCAACGGCCAGGAGGATGCGCCGCTGGAGATTGAAGAGCTGACGGAAAAGGGCTCGCGCTACATCGACTTCCTCTTTCCCGGCCTGATCGGCATGAACCTGATGGGCACGGGCATGTGGGGCATCGGCTTCGGCGTGGCGGATGTGCGAAGGAAGAAGTTCCTCAAGCGCATGCTGGTGACGCCGATGAGCCGCGGCTATTTCTTCATCAGCTTCATCCTCTCGCGCCTGTACTTCCTGATCTTCGAGTTGCTGATCCTCACAAGCTTCGGCGCCTGGGTGCTGGGCGTGCCATTCAGATGCGATGTGATCTCCTACGCCATCGTCACCTTCGCCGGCGCCATCACCTTCGCAGGCATGGGCCTGCTGGTGGCCTCGCGCGCCAAGACGATCGAAGGCGTCAGCGGCCTGATGAACTTTGTGATGATGCCCATGTGGCTGGCTTCAGGCGTCTTCTTCAGCTACGAGCGCTTCCCCGAGTTCCTGCATCCGATCATCAAGGCGCTGCCGCTGACGAGTCTCAATGATGCGCTGCGCGCAGTGATGATCGATGGTGAGAGTGTGTTCCAGCAGGGACTGGAGATGGGGATCCTTGCCGCGTGGATGTTGGCGACGTTTATCGTGGCGCTGAAGATATTCAGGTGGGAGTAGGGCAAGCGAGCCTATTTTCGGGTCGGCGCCTCTGGTGCCACTCGTGTCTCCTCGCGTGTGAAGAAGCGAAACTCCGAACTACCACCAAGCCCATCCGCCGCGAGCATGATGTAGGAGTGTTTCGGGTACTTCCGATTGGTCAACTCCGGGTACACGCCGGGCGGCAGGTCTCGCTCAACAAGCGGTGGATAGTATCGAATCGGGGTTCCAGTACGCGGGTCAATTCTCTCCGCCTCCGGAACTGCCTCGGCGAGATCGCGCGGGAGCCTGCCGTGTTGCAGTTCGAAGAGCTTGATCCGAAGACCGACGATTGTGACGGCGACAAGGGATTCGGAGACTTCGTGCGCAGTCTTCACATAGCGCGAGATGAGCGGGTGGTGTTCAAATGAAAACCTGTGCATGCCTTCAAACATGCGGTACCATCGATCCTGAATTGGATCGAGAAACTCGGTGTGCTTCTGTTGGAATCCACGGAAGTGCAGTTCATCCAGGTCGAACTCGCCCAGGTCTCGGTCGTACCATTCATGAGTGAGTCTGTAATACTCATCGACACGTGCTGATGCCGCCTCGCGATCTGGCAGGAAGAGCCCGAATACGGCGAGGAGGCGCACGAACACAGTTGGTCTCGCATCGAACAGGACAGAGGACACATATCCATGACCTCGGCTTCCTCCGACCTCGAACCGCCACATGACCGGAAGGCCCTCTTCGCTGTAGCCAAGATGAATCTGAGACTGAGCCCGGAGTCGATATTCCTCGATAAGGGCCGGTGACGGCCGCTCAAATCGCTCGATCTCATGGAGCATCTCGATAAGGCGCAAGCACTCAGACTGGTCAAGCCGGTCGTCCGCCACCATCGTCTGTATCGCACCGAGCATCAGTTCCAAGAGAAAAGCCATATCGGCAATCAGTCTGTAATCCTGTCCGGACCAGGCCAATGCTGAGAGCCTGGTGACAACACGGAAGTTGCGTTCGAACTCCAGCCAGTCTCCGTTCCGATTGGCCTCAGTCATCGCGAAGATATGAAGGAGTATAAGAGTCTGGAGGTTTTCATAGTCGCGCTGCTCAACCCTTTGGCCAACAGCGGATCGCTCGATCGCAAGGAACTCCATCTTCGAAGCCGCTTCCGTGAGTGACATGGCGTGCGCCGCGCGAGCGAGTAGCTCGCGTGCGCGCTCGACATCTCGGCCATCTCTACGACGCCGCGCGATAGTGTCAGGGAGCACAATATTTGTCCGGTTTTTCCATGAGAGGTCAGCTGTAAGGAGCTCCAGCTCTCGTGCTGCGCTTAGAAGCGATGTTGCCGCATTGATCTCGGGAGGGCCGGGCGACGATGCGAGTTCCGCGATGCGGTCCGTGAACTCGAACGTCGGAGCAGGATCGGCAATCACGAGGCGAGTGATTGCATGTGTAACGGCGAATAAGAGCGCTATCCAGATTGCAAAAGCGCCAAGGAGCATCCAGCATGATTTTGTCGATGGTGCGTGCAAGTCAGAGCATCGAGATGTTGCGTCGTCCAAGTGCTCGATTTACTTGAAGTGGCTGATTCGATCTGGCGAACCTCGCCCCGGCGAGAGACTGGTATTCTCGGCGTAGTCCGCATCGGACAGCTTGCGGAGTTCGGGATCTCAGCGAGTCAATTGAAAGCCGCCGGGGAGACTCGAACCCCCAACCTCCAGATTACAAATCAGGCGCTCTACCAATTGAGCTACGGCGGCAAGTGAATCCGGGCCTGCGCCTTTCAGCGCTCGACGCGGCGATCGCGTGACTCCACGCACGCAAGATATCAGCCGATTCGCCCCTTTGCCCCTGAGAAACAGGCCGGACGCGGGGGCAAGAGGATATGCCTTTGCGGCAGCGCGGCCAAGCCCTACACTCCGGATTCGGGCGGCCGGGTGGGAACAGGGCCGATCGCGTGAATCGTGGGAGAGCGCCAGCCGCGGCGCGGGCATCAGCGCGTGCCTTCTTCGCATCCTGCGCTTGTTGATGCGACAGTCTGACCACCACCAGGGCGCCTGAATCGTCGGCACGTCCTCGCCCGCCGGCATCGGGAGCGAAAGGTGTTCAAACGCAAACCGACATCGCCGACGCTTCGCTGGAGCCTCGTCTTCCTGACGATCGCCCTGGGCCTCGGCGCCGTGCTTCAGACAATGCAGCTTGAGGAGATCCGCAGCCAGAACCGGCGCGACTTCCAGCTGCAGCGCTCGCTCTATCAACTCGAAAACATCACATTGCAACTCATCCGCGCCGCGACCACGCTCGGCGCGCCCGAAGAGGTCGAAGAGCGCATCGAGCGCGTCCGCAATGAGACGATGGCGATCGTCGACACCTATCGCGACGAACCGGGCATCCAGGAACTTCCCAGATATCGAGATGAGGCGTTCGAGGCGATTCGCAAGTGTGTGGCGCTCAATGAATCCGGCGCCAGCAGCATCGCGCGCCTGCGCGCCGAACAGGGCGCCTGGCGAGCCAGCGGCGAGTGCATCGACCATATCGATGATCTGACTGACGACGCCGTGGCGCGCATCGAGACCAGCCTCATCGTCGGACCCGGCAAAAAGGCCGTCGCCTATGCGCTCTACGCGCTGACGTTCCTCTCGCTGATCTTCACGGCGTATCTCTTCATCGATCGCGAATCCATCGTCCTTGCCCGACGACAGGCGCAGGAGAGCGAACGACGATTGCAGGCGATCGTCGAGTATCAGCTCGACTACTTCTGCCGCTTCCTGCCGGACACGACGATCATTGATGTCAACGAGGTGTACGTGCGCGCCACCGGGCGCAAACGCGAGGCGCTGATCGGCCGCCAGTTCATCGAATGGATCGATGATGATGACAAGGAGCGCATGCGCGATCATCTTCGATCGTTTACGCCCGAGCGGCCCGCGGCCGTCATGGAGCATGGCGTGACTATGGCCGATGGCGAGCGACGGCGACGCCAATGGGTGGATCTGGCGATCTTCGACACCGATGGAAAGATCCTCGAGATCCAGTCCGTCGGACGCGACATCACCGGACGCGAACGCGATCGGCGCGAGGCGCAGGAACGCAGCGCCATGCTGTTCGCATTCTTCAACGCCAGCCCCAGCGCCATGGATATCGTGCAGATCGAAGGAAATGACCTGCGCATCATCGAGATCAACGAGGCCGCGTCATCACTGCTCAGCGCTCGCCCGGAGGATATCCGCGGCAAGCTGGCGTCTGAATACGGCATCGATGAAGACACCATCACGATGTGGATCAGCGAGTGCGAGATGGCCGCGCGATCCGGTCAGCCGCGGCATTTCGAGTATCAAAGCTCGCTGAGCCGCCGCTGGCTGAGCGTGCGCGTCTGCGCCATCGAGCGTGGTGAGCCCGGCGCGCCGATGTTCGCCGCGGTGACGGAGGACATCACCGAGCATCGCAATACGGAGCAGTGGCTGCGTCTGCTCAATCGCGAGCTGAATCATCGCGTCAAGAACAATCTGGCGGTCGTGGCGGCGCTGGCCGAACGCACCGCGGCGAATACGGATGACTTCGACACATTCGTCCAGCAGCTTCGCGAGCGGATTCATGGCATGAGCCTGGCGCATGATGTGATCTCGCAGCGTCAGTGGACCAGCGCTTCGATGGATGCGTTGATGCGCCGCTGCCTTGCGGATTTCATGCGCGAAGGCGGACAGGAAATCAACGTCGAAGGTCCGCCTGTGGAGCTCAGCCCGCGCCAGGCGTCGATGCTCGGGCTTGTCGTGCGGGAGCTTGCCGTGAACGCGGCCAAGTACGGCGCGCTCTCAACGCCGCAGGGCACAGTCGATGCGACATGGGAGCTGGAGCATCGACACGGGCGCGTGCTGATCAATCTGTCATGGAGCGAGCGCGGCGGGCCGGATGTCGAATCACCAACGCATCACGGCTTCGGCAACGAGATGATCGAACAGATCGTCATCCATTCACTGCAGGGCGACTTCACGTCGGAGTATGCGGCCGATGGTTTCTCCTGCCGCATCGTGATTCCCGGCGATGAAGAGCCGGAGGAAAGCCTCGTCGCGCAGCCGGCGCATGACACAGTGCGCAGCGACTGGAACTGACTTTCAGTACGAGATTCAGACGAGCAGTGTCGCCGGGTTTTCCAGCAGCGACTTGAGCGTCTGCAGATACGCGGCCGACATCGCGCCATCGACCACGCGATGATCGCTCGACATCGTCATCGACATCTCCAGGCCGGGCACGAGTTCGCCATCGCGAACGACAGGCTTCTCAATCGCCGCGCCCACGGCAAGGATCGCGACATTCGGCGGATTGATGATCGCCGTGAAGTGCTCGACGCCGAACATGCCGAGGTTGGAAATGGTGAACGTGGAGTCCTCCATTTCCTCGACAGTGAGGCCTCGCGTGCGCGCCTTCTCGGCAAGGGCCTTGGTCTCGGCGGAGATCTGCCGCAGACCCATGCGATCGGCATTGCGCAACGTGGCGACAACCAGTCCGCCGCCCCGCTCCGCCGGAAGCGCGATGGCGACGCCGACGTTTACATCCGGCACGATCTGGATGGAGACATCGCCATCCTTCTCGATCCAGCGGCTGTTGACGAAGGGATGCTGATGCATCGCCAGCGCACAGGCGCGAACGATGAAGTCGTTGACGCTCAGCTTCACACCCTGCGATGAAAGCTGCTCGTTGAGCTGCTTGCGAAGCGTGACCAGCGGCTGCATGTCCGCGCTGACGGTCACCTGGAAATGCGGCACGCTCGTCTTGGATTCGACAAGGCGCTTGGCGATCGTCCGCCGCATATTTGAAAGCGGCACCATCTTGTGCTCGAGCGCCGACGCCGTTGATGTCTCAGGCGCCGGTGCGGGAGCTGCCGGAGCGGCGATGGAAGGCTGCGCGCTGGGGGCTTTCGCGCTCGCGCCATCACCGCGGATCATGGCTTCGACATCCTTGCGGATAACGCGTCCGCCGGGGCCGCTGCCTTCGATATTCGAAAGGTTGATGCCCTCTTCTTCAGCGATCTTGCGCGCCAGGGGGCTGGCGAAGATGCGCCCGCCCGAACCGGCCGCGGCGCCATTGGCTGCGCCATTCGTCGCGCCATTCGTGCTCGCGGGCGCTTCCGGTGCGGCGACTGCTGTAGAGCCGCCGGAGTCGGAATCATTCGTGTCTTCTGCGCTGTCCGCTGACTTCTTCGCCGGCTTCGATGCGCCGCCGGCGGATGCCGCGGCTTCTTCGACGTCTTCACCCTCTTCAGCCAGCACCATGATCGCGGCGCCGACGTCGATCGCTTCACCCTCGCCGAGGATGATCTTCGCGATCGTGCCCTCTTCGTAGGACTCAAGCTCCATCGTGGCCTTGTCCGTCTCGATATCCGCAAGCACATCGCCGGGCTCGACGCTGTCGCCTTCCTTGACGTGCCACTTGATGACGGTGCCCTGCTCCATCGTGTCGGAGAGGCGCGGCATGGTGATTTCGATCGGCATCAGTCAACCTCTGCGCCGCGCGGGCGCGCGTGCAATCAGTATCAGGATCGTCCAAGTGAGCGCTTCACCGCCGCCGTGATCTTGCCCTTGTGAGGCAGATACGCCTGCTCGAGGCTCTTGGCGTAGGGCGTCGGCACATCATCACTCGTGACGCGAAGCGGCTGGCAGTCGAGATAGTCAAACGCCCGCTCGCAGATCTGCGAGATCACTTCGCTCGCCACCGAGCCGAAAGGCCAGGACTGATCGACCACGACGATGCGATTCGTCTTCTTCAGGCTCTCGATGATCGAGTCAATATCCAATGGCCGCACGGTGCGCATATCAAGCACGTCGCAGTGAATGCCTTCGGCTTCCAGCTCTTCGCATGCTTCCATGCAGAAGTTCACCGGACGACCGAAGCTCGCGAGTGTGCAGTCATCGCCCTCGCGCATCAGCGCTGCGCGGCCGAAGGGAATCGTGTATTCCTCATCCGGCACGTGCGCCTTGTCGCCGAGCATGCGCTCCGATTCCAGGAAGAAGACGGGATCGTCATCGCGAATGGCCGTCTTCAGCAGCCCCTTGGCGTCATACGGATTCGAAGGAATCGCCATCTTCAGACCCGGCACGTTGGAGTACAGCGCCTCGACGCACCAGGAGTGCGTGGAGCCGAGCTGACCGCCGGCGCCATCATTGCCGCGAAAGACGATCGGGCATCCCCACTGACCGCCGGACATGTAGAGCATCTTCGGCGCGTTGTTGAGGATCTGATCCGCGGCGACAAGCGAGAAGGACCAGCTCATGAACTCGACGATCGGGCGCAGGCCGTACATGGCGGCGCCGATGCCGAGACCGGCGAATCCGTTCTCACTGATGGGCGAATCGATGATGCGCTTGGGGCCGAACTCATCGAGCATGCCCTGGCTGACCTTGTAGGCGCCGTTGTACTCGGCGACTTCCTCACCGATAAGGAACACACGCTCATCGGCGCGCATCTCTTCTTCCATCGCTTCGCGCAGCGCCTCGCGATACTGAATTACGCGATCGCCGTCACGCGAAGGAAGCCCTTCGACATCACGAACAACGCTCGGGCGGGTTGAAGTCATCGTCGTCATGCGTTGTTTCGCTCCTGCGCCGCGCTGGATGAGCTGCGGCGATCGGAAGCTTCTCCGGCCTCTTCAAGCAGCGCGTTCGTCGCGCCGTGGGTGTAATCCTTCAACGGGCTGAGATTCGACTCCGGCTGCATATACACATCGGAATACAGCTCAGTGTCGGGCGAAGGCTCGGAGGACTCCTCGGCGAACTTCACGCTCTCGCGCACCTCCGCGCGGATCTCCTTGAGCTTCGCCTTGACCTCTTCCTCCGTCACGCACTTGCGATCCTCGATCAGATGCTCCTTGAGAACGTCAATCGAGTCGCGCTCCTGCACGCCCTTGACCTCATCCTTCGAGCGATACTTCTGCGGATCGGACATCGAATGCCCGTGATAGCGATACGTGCGAAGATCAACGAAGCCCGGCCGCTGCTTGTCGCGGCAGTTGTCCGCGAACGGCTTGAACAGGTCATAGATCTTGAGAATGTCCATGCCCTCTTCGATCAGCAGATTGTCGATGCCGTAGCCCTTGGCCTTGAGGCAGAGATCATCCGCCATCGTCGTGCCGCGAGAGATGGATGTGCCCATCGAGTAGCCGTTGTTCTCGACAATGTAGATGACGGGAATGTCGAGCAGACCGGCGAGATTCTGCGCCTCGTGGAAGGAGCCCTGATTCAGAGCGCCATCGCCGAGATAGCAGAGGCACACCTTCTTCTTGCCCTTGCCCATCACTTCGTGTTCGTATCGGGCGGCAAACGCCAGGCCGGCGCCGACGGGCGTCTGGGCGCCCACGATGCCATGCCCGCCAAAGAGCCAGTTGGGCTTGTCGAACATATGCATCGACCCGCCCTTGCCCTTGGCGCATCCGGTGATCTTGCCGTACATCTCCGCCATGCAGAACTTCGGATCCATGCCTCGCGCCAGGGCGTGGCCATGATCTCGATAGGCGGTGATGACGGGATCATCATCATTGACGCAGGCGATCGTGCCGACAGCGCACGCCTCCTGCCCGGTGTAGACGTGGCAGAATCCACCGATGTGGGCGTTGGAATACGCCTGCATCGTGCGCACTTCAAACTCGCGGATCAGCATCATTTGATGCAGCAATCCGATGAGCGTGTCATTGGAAAGCGAGTCAGAAGGGCGCGTGCTCGTCATGTTCTTCGCGGTCGCGGTTGTGCTCATGGTCGGGCTCGTCGCCGGTGGCGACTTCGTGTGCGGCTCCATTCTGATATCGGGCGGACGGGCGACCCCATCGAGCGTGGGTCGAGATCGCTTCCGGTCTGAAACGATCGTGCGTCCGGACCAGTGCAAGGCCGGACGGGCCGCCTGCCTCTGTGGAGTCTAGAGAGGGGGGATGGGACCGGCAAATAGACGCCTCACGAAGCGACCACTTCGTGGTGAAAAGGGCGTGAGCGCCCGATCAGGGAATGGTCAGAGGTCCGCCCGTGTTACCTGCCCAGTGCGTTGAGCAGAAGCATCAGATCGCGCGAATCGACGCCGCCATCGGCGTTCAGGTCGCCTCGCTCGTCATCCTCACCCAGCATGCCGACCATGGTGGTCACATCGCCGGAGTTGACGTCGCCATCGCCATTGAGATCCAGGGCGCCGCGTCCGAGGGACCAGTCCGGCACCTCGACGAACATCTGCTGGACGGAGGAAGTCGAAGCATCGAGGCTGAAGACCTCGAGCCCACCCGCCAGCGTGGCCGTCTCCGGCGCCGTGAACCGGCCGATGCGAACGTAGTAACGCTCATCGCCGAAGGTGCTGACGTTCTTCAGACCCTTCACGCCGCCGCCATTGACCGTGACGAACCAGCCCGCGACGAGGTTGGATCCCCATTCGGCGCCCGGATTGCCGCCCGGCAGGAAGTTGATCACCGGGGTGACATCACCTTCCATCGCCAGATAGCTGTCAAACTCCACGCACGGGAAGATGTCGTAGAGGCCCTGATTGGGCGCGACGCTCGAGCCGAGTTCGTTCTGATAGATCACGCCGCCATCAATGCGCAGCGAGCGATCATCCATGGACTGCACGAGATTGACACGCAGCGTCTCGCGGAATCCGAGATACAGATCCGCAGTGCGCTGTCCATCAAGTTCAGGGCAGGCGCTGTTGTCGACGGGAACCCATCGCGCCACAACCGGCGCCGTGGTGGGTTGCGAGCCGCCGCCGCCGGCGTCGTCATCATCCTCTTCTTCGATCGAAGTCTCGCCCCAGCGTCCAAGCAGCTCGGCCTGATCGTGGGCGTTGACCACGCCATCGCCATTGAGATCGCCCGGGCAGTGCCGATTCGGCGGGCAGTCGCCCCAGTAGCCGATGAGCGAAGCAAGATCGTGTGCGCCGACGATGCCATCGAGCGACAGATCGCCGATCAGCGGCTCAATAGTCAGCGAACTGAAACCGGCGCCGCCCGCGCCATCGCCAATCGCCGCGAGGAAGGAAATCGTCGTCGGTGTCGGTGTGGGATTCGTCTCAATCTTGAATGTCTTGACCTGCTCACCGGCGAAGAACTGCACCGTGCCCGGCGACACCAGCACATTGTCAGGGTCGTAGCCGGTGCGGATGGTGATGAGCTTGCCGCCGGAAGGCGCGGGGCCGTTGAGCGAGATCGTCGCCAAAGCGCTGCGTCCGCCAAGAACCTTCGTCGGCTCGATGGTGAGCGAGGCGACGCCGATGGGCGTCACCTGCACGCTCGTCGCCTGCATCACGCCTTCAGCCGATGCGACGATCTGCACGAGCTTGCGAGCATCCGTGCGTGCGGTGGTCACATCGAAGGCCGCCGCGGACTCACCGGGAAGCACAACCGCCACCGGCGGCACCTGAACCGTGTTCGGATCTTCACTGGTCAGCGTGACGACGACGCCCTCGGGTCCGGCCGGACGATTGAGCGTGACGACGCCCGTCGTCTCGCTGCCGCCGGCAAGCGTCTGAACCTGCACCGTCACACTCTCGAGGTATGTCGGCGGCAGCGCGCCATCGGCGCCATCCCAGCACGTCGAGCAGTTGATCACCGGCGCGAAGTCCACAAGTGACTCGCCCGTCAGAATGTTGATGTAGTTGACCAGCAAAGCGCCGGAAAGCTGCGGATTCGGCCCGCCGATGCTGAAGCGCCCGACACGGATGTAATGCTTGTCATCACCGAAACGCGCGGGATCCTGAATCGTCGCCACCGGAGGCGCCGCGGCCCATGAGGCGCTCAGATTCTGGCCCCAGTCAAATGGATTGGGCTCCGATCCCGGCAGGAAGAAGAACTCCTGCCCGCCGAGCGTCAGATAGCTGTCTTGCTGAAGTTCCGGGAACGCTCTGACAAGCGCATCGCTCGGAGGCATGTTGCCGCCCAGGCCGGTCACTTCCTGATAGATGCCGCCGCCACTGACGCGCAGGCCGATCGTCGGATCGGAAGAGACCACGAGCAGCAGCGCCGGATCCTCGAATCCGAGATAGAGATCAGCCGTATTGAAGCCGCCGACCTTCTCCGACTGCGGAATGGAGACGCGCTCCCAGCGCGTGAACGCGCGGAACACGATATCCGGCGGACCGGAGTCGCCGTCTCCATCGCCATCGCCATCACCGTCGCCGGCATTGCCTTCGCCGCCGCCTTCGCCGCCGCCGCCAATGCCGTCGAGAATGTCATCAATATCCGGCGGCCCGGATCCATCCGTGTCGCCATCGCCATCTCCGTCGCCTGAATCGCCGTCGCCGGAGCCCTGCGAGAAACCTGTATCGAAGACAGGCGGCTGCGTATATCCACCGCCGCCGCCGCTTCCGCCGCCGCTGCCGCCGCCATTGCTGCCGCCGGCGTTCGAGCCGCTCCCGCCGCCGTTGGCGTTGGAGCCGCCATTGACGCCATTGCCGCCGAGCGGTTCGTAGCCGCCGCTGTCGCGCGCATCTTCAAGGCGTTCCTGCCGTTCGGCTTCGGCCTCCTGCTCGGCGCGCGTCGGCTCGTCACTGGACTCGCCATCTCCGTCGGCGCTGCGTTCGCGTTCTTTGCGAGCCTTTTCGATCTGCTCGCGGAAGCGCTCGGACGCCTCCTGAATATCCGCGTCCGTCATGGAGCGGCGCGTCGGCTGATCAGCGTTGTTCTCGGCGCGATTGGCGGCAAACGAGGATGCGCGGCGCACGCCGTCGCTGCCATTCGTCAGAAGTCCCATGGAGCGCTGGCGCGCTTCGCGCTCTCTGCGCAACTCCATCGCTCGCTCGCGCTCCGCTTCGATGCGCGCCCGCACGGATTCGTCGCGCTGGCTCATCGCCGTCACGGCGCGGGTGTTTGTGCCGCTTGATGCGTTGCCGCCCGGTCCCGAAGGACGGGAGAACCCGCTCGTGTCCCGCGCGAGACGATTGTTGTTGGAAGAGCGATCGGCGCGATTCTCCTTCGCCATGGCGACCGACGCGGCGAAGCTCTCCGTCGTCAGCTCGCCCGGCCGGCGCTGATTGCTCGGCGCGGTCGTCTGCGAAGGCAGCTGCGGCCTGAGATTGCGATAATCAATCGGCGCCTGGTCGTCCCCTGAGCCGGATCCGCGCTGCATGAGCCCGAGCGCAAGTGCGCCCAGAAGCAGACCAACAGCGGCTATCCAAAGCGTTCGGCTCATCGAGGCCGTTATCCCTTCTCTTCAGGCTTATGTCGGTCCTGTCCCGTTCCCACCGGCAATGGCCGCTCAGGCAGGCTCGGAACGCCCCTCTTTAGAGTATCCCGCGCCGCGAGCCGAGCGAGGCCCACGTTCTTCAAAACGCGACTCAGGCGCCTTTGTTCCTGCAAACTCCGCAGAGACCGCAAAGTGAACGCGGGATTCTTCGGACTTTCGCGCCGGGTCCGGTAACCAACCCTCGCGGGCGCGTCCGGGCGCGTGTCTCAGATGGGCGCAAAGCGAAGGCGGGCCAACCCACGACTTGCTGGCCCGCCCCGCGAGATATGCATCACATCCTATGCCCGGTGTTCGTCCCCAAGGGCACGATGGTTTCGAACAAGGTCCGGGAAGGGCTTAAACCCCTCATTTCGGCGGCAATATCGCCAGCGGGACATGTCCCGCACAGCCGCCGCCGCCTCGACCCTCAGATGGACCCGAAAGGGGGTTAGTCAGTCCAGTTGCCCAGCAGAATCGCCAGATCGGCGGCGCCGACCACACCATTGCAATCCAGATCGCAGACGGTGTTGCCCGAGCCCCAGAAACCGATGAGTTCCGCCAGATCCGCCGAGCCGACCGTTCCATCACGCGTCACATCACCCGGCACGCCCACCGTCACATAGATCTCCATGATCTGGTTCGAAGAGAACGTCGGAGGCTCCTGCGCCGGCATCATCGCCTTCAGCCCGCCATAGAGCCGACCGAGAAGCACCTCATTGGCCGGCATTTCATCCAGCAGGATCTGATGATTGACGTTCGTCGGCAGCTTCGGATTGAGAATCAGCTCGACGTTGGCGACCGGATTGGGCATCGTCCCGACGATGTTGTCGATCACCTCCGAGAAGGGATCGTTCCCATCCGGCGTCGTCTGCCACACGCCGCTGAACATGTGCAGTTCAGTGATCTCATCGCTCCACGGCGTCAGGAAGTCGAACGAGTACCCGCCGGAGCCATTGTGAACGTGTGACGAAATGCCGGAGAAAAGCGCAAAGCGATTCTCATCCAGCGCCGCCGAATAGAAACTGGCGCGCGGCGCGTCGTACTGATTCAGCCGCTGGTAAATCGCGTCGTTGTATTCCGGCGCCGGATCGCCGTCACAGAATGTGACCGGGAACTCCCACGGAAAGACGGCGTTGAACACGCCGCCCTGAATGACGTAACCCGGGCCATGCCCGCCGCCATCAAGAGGAAGCGTCGCCGGCGTGATGTTCATGTCGCGGCGCTGCAGGCTCTGACCCTCGGCGTCGAAGTAGCTCGTCACCGGCACGGCGACGCTGACGGTCGGATCGAAGATGTGCTGCTCAAACGAGTAGATGTTCTGCCAGGGCTGATAGCCCGGATTCTGCAGGTAATCACCCTTGAAATCAGACCCGCCGACAAGGATCCAGCGATTGTCCAGCCGCACGATGTGCGCGCCGGCGACCTGACCTTCGGGTGAGGCTTCCACGGTGAACGCGCCTTCAGGAACGGGCGAGGCGCTCTTGATCGCGGTGATCACCATGTCCAGATCGATCGTGGTGACCGTGCCGCGCGTATCCCAGTCGGAGTCATCCAGGTAGGGGCCGTAGCCGCCATACATGTAGAGATCGCCGTCGTACTCGATGTACGGCGCATTGGTGACGGTCAGCGCGCGACGGACAGGATCCGAAAGATGCGCAATCCCGCCGGAGTACAGCGTCTCCGTGGATTCGTCATAGACATAAATGGTTCGACTGAACGCTTCAGTCGGGAACGCCAGCGTGCCGCTCGGCGCGACGATCGCGTGCAGCGCCATGCCGGAAAGACCGGCGACGAACACGATGTCATCACCATGACGCGCAGCGCACGCTGAATGCAGCGTGGTGAACGTATGGGCCGTCGTCTCGATGCGATAGCTCGTGTCGAGCACCTGCGCATCAGCCGAACCGGCGACTCCCGCCGAGGCGGCGATGATTGACGAAAGCACAAGCGCGCTGGGCGCACTCACTCCCTTGGACATAACGTCTCTCCGTATGTGACAAGACGCCCCTGGGCGTTGAGGCGTTCGGGCCTTCCCGGACCCGGTCAATCAGAACACTCCTCCTGGCTCCACAACCAGTCGGGTAAGCGTAGCACCCAAATAAGCGACCTCAATGGTCGGTTTTCAGGGAAACGCCCAATCCGCCCATTTTCGGACCCCGATTCCGAGGGCGACGATCACTCCGCCTGGGCGGGGACGCGCAGCACCGGGAACGTCGAGCCCGGATTCAGCCCGCCATCGAAGAAATTCCACGTCGTCAGGCCATCCTCCGACTCCGGCTCCAGCAGCGTGACGATCAGAGGCCCCAACCTTCCATCAACCTTTACAAAGGCCCAGCCCGGCCCGATCGCTCGCCGCTCAGATCGCCACTCCACTTCAAGCTCCCGCAGGCGATGCCCCTGGAACTCACGCTCCGCAAAACTCGCCTCCCGGATCTCCGCGACTTCCACGTCAAAGGTGCTCATCCCCTCGGTCATCGTGACCTCGATCCCGTGAAGCCGCAGATTTTCGATCGCGCTTTCAAACTCCGGCGGGATGAGATACGCCTCCGGGATCGCGGCCCTCAGCGTCGGGATGAACTTCGCCCGATGACGAACGATCACATCGGCCGGCTCATCCGTCGGCCGCATCGTGCCATCGTCATCCCGCTTCAGCGTGTAACCCGCGATCACCGCCGGCGCATCGTAGGCATCCATGAAATGCCGCAATCCCACATCGCGCGTCACCGGTTTCTCGTCGGCCCTGGTGTGCAGATCGTGGATCAGCCGCCAGTGATCTGCCGCCAGCATCGAGCACTCCCGCAGAAACTCATACGTCGCGAGCACCCGATCCTTATAAGACACATGCGCGTACGCCTCGGACAGTATCGAAAGCCGCCCGCGCAGCCCGCGATACTGCGTGCCGAATCGCGGCATGCATGAATACGTCACCCACTCCGTCTGTTCCGGATTGAAATTGCCGTAGAAAAACGTGGCTCGCCCGGTGCGCTCGAGCATCCGCTTCGACACCTCCGGCAGAATCACCGTGCGCAGATACTCCCGCTGCTCAATCGGCGCCGAAGGATGCATCGGCTCGGCGTACGTCAGGTCGTAGCGATATTCGCTGCCGTTGGTCGTATGCGTGTCGATGGTCAGATGCGGATCCCACGCATTAAGCAGCGCCACCATCGCTCGCGCCTCAGGGCTCTCGAGTTTGATGTGATCGCGATTGAGATCAAGCCCCTGCGCGTTGGCGCGTTCGCCCATGCCCCGCGCCGGACCGATCTGGCCTGGACGGTTGTCCAGCGCCATGCGATCGTTGCCGTCGGCGTTGTAGACGGGCGCGATGAGGAAGATGATTTTCTCAAGCATCTTCCGATTCATCGATTCATCAGGATGCAGCGCCAGATCGCGCGCCAGCATCAGCGACGCTTCCTTCCCGCACACCTCGCCGCCATGAATGTTGTTCAGGATGAACAGCACCAGCTTGCCCGACGCACGCGCTTCATCCGGCGTCGAAACAGGGGGGTCGGCGATGATCAGCAGAGGAAGCGTGCGGCCTTCGAAACTGCGACCCATCGAAGTCAGCTCGACGAGATCCGATCTCGAATCCAACGCACGGCAGAATTGCATCACCTCGGCATGCGTCGCCGTCGCCTCGAATCCGCTCTCCTCAGCCACCGTCAGAGGCGAAGGATCCGCGCCGAGAGCCGAAACCAAAAGCACGATGGTGGTCAGAAGCGTCATGGGCGCCGCGGCCTCGCATTCCATCCGGCGGCCGGCAGGGCCGACGGGCGGCGTCGAGTATAGAGATGATGGCCATCCCTTCCCCAGATACACAGATCCCCCGCTGGCGCTGGGTGGGCGTCCTTTTTCCCTTGGGACGCCCCTGATGGCTCGTTAGACTGATCTTCGATCTTTATGGGCGAACGCGTCCGGCTGGCGCGGGAGGACGCTTCTCATCGCGATGGCGCGCGAGGAGATGGGAAGCGAAGCGCCAAAGCACCAGCCAGGGTTCGAGGGTCAATCCCGCGATCCTGTGGCGCCATGTGTGTTCTCGATCGGATCTGCCGCAGACTCCGCGCCCGAGTGCTGTCGGATCCCCGGACTGCCCCCATCCAGGAGCTACATCAGGTGAAATCAGGGATGACCTCGTTTACTGCCGCCAGCACGCGCTGGCGCCTTGTCGGGATCGCCGCATGCGCATGTCAGGCGATCATCTTCTCCGCGACCGCAAGCGCACAGGTGCAATGGCGCACCGGCGTCGAAGGCGGACAGGCTCAGGCGCCCGCCGAACTCGTCGATGCGACGATGCAACTGGCCAATCGCGCAGACGACAAGCGCGTCGTCGTGCAGTTCAGCCAGCCGCTCACGGAAGAGCAGAAACTCAAGGTCGCCTCCTCGGGCGTCCGACTGCTGCGCTACCTGGGTGACAACGCCTACTTCGCCACGATCGAGGGCAAGCACGTGAACGCCGCCGCGCTGGCGACACAGGCGCCCCTGCGCAGCGTCGAGGCGATCCAGCGCGATTGGAAGCTGCATCCCGTCTTCAGCGCCGGCGAAATTCCCACCTGGGCCGCCGTCCCGCGCGATGACAAGCATGCCGGCGACATCGACAAGACCGATCCATACGTCGGCGCCTACGTGCTCTTCCATCCCGATGCGCCCATCGGCCCCACCGCCAAGCGCCTGCTCGAAGAGCATGGCGCACGCGTGCGCGATGTCATCCGCAGCGTCAATGGCTACGTCATCGAGATCCCCAACTCACACGTCCCGGCGCTCGCCGATGAAGACGACGTGCAGTACATCGAGCCGGCGCTGCCTCGACTCGCCGAACTCAACGCCGAAAACCGCGCCATCACCGGCGCCGATGTCGTCCAGACAGCGCCTTACAACCTCGACGGCACGGGCGTGAATGTTCTCGTCTACGACGGCGGCTTCGGGTTTTCATCACACAACGATTTCAGCGGCCGCCACACGGTGCGCGATTCGGCAGGCCTCTCCGACCACGCCACGCACGTCGCAGGCACCGTCGGTGGCGATGGCTCCAACAACCCGAACAACCGAGGCATGGCGCCCAACGTCACCATCGAGTCCTACGGCTTCGAGTTCGATGGCTCCGGCACCTTCCTCTACAACAACCCCGGCGATATTGAAGATGACTACGACGAAGCCATGAACACCTTCGGCTCCGTCATCGCCAACAACTCCATCGGCACCAACACCGCGCCCAATGGTTTCCCCTGCATCATCACCGGCGACTACGGCGTCACCAGCCAGCTCATCGACAGCATCGTCGGAGGCAGCCTCGGCCAGCCCATGCGCATCGTTTGGGCCAACGGCAACGAGCGCCAGACCACGCGCTGCGGCGACACCTACTTCACAACAGCGCCGCCCGCCTGCGCCAAGAATCACATCACCGTCGGCGCACTCAACGCCGAGGATGACTCCGTCACCGACTTCACAAGCTGGGGCCCCGCCGATGATGGACGCCTCAAGCCGGACATCTCCGGACCCGGTTGCGGCAACTCCGGCGACTTCGGCGTCACGTCGCTCTCATCCAGCGGCGGCTACACCGTCAAGTGCGGCACATCCATGTCCGCGCCCACCGTCACCGGACTCTGCGCCCTCATCATTCAGGACTGGCGCGCCAACTTCCCCAGCATCGGCGATCCGCTGAACTCCACGCTCAAGGCGCTCCTGGCGCACACCGCGGAGGACATTCAGAATCCCGGCCCCGACTACCAGACCGGCTACGGCTCCGTTCGAGTACAGCCCGCCATCGAGACGGCGCGCTCTGAAAACTGGGTTGAAGGCACGGTCAGCCAGGGCGATGTGCACTCGCTGCTCGTCGTCGCCGGCGCCGGTGATCCGCAGCTCAAGGTCACGCTCGCCTGGGATGATGTTCCCGGCGCGCCCAACGTCGAGCCCTCGCTCGTCAACGATCTCGATCTTGAAGTCTTCGATCCCATGGGCGTGCGCCACTATCCGTGGACGCTCGATCCTTCCAATCCCGCCAACAACGCCGTGCAGACGCAGGAGGACCATCTCAACAACATCGAGCAGGTCTGTGTCGACAGCCCGATGGCCGGTGTGTGGACCGTCAACATTCGCGGCTTCAATGTGCCCAGCGGCCCGCAGTCCTTTTCCGTCATCGCGTCGCCGCTGCTGGTGAACTGCTCTCCGGCAGGCATCGCGCTGCTCGACTCCGGTCGCTACGCATGCGAATCCATGGCGAATATCCGTGTCGTCGACTGTGATCTCAACACCGATGACATGGTCGCCGAGCAGACGATGGTCATGATCACCTCCGACTCCGAGCCCGCCGGCGAAGTCGTCACGCTCACCGAGACCGGCGGACCGACCGCCGCCTTCGAAGGCGGCATCATGATCAGTGAAACCGATGCGCCGGGCGTCCTGCTCGTCGCTGATGGCGACACCATCACGCTCACATACATCGATGCCGACGATGGCATGGGCGGCGTCAGCGTTATGGTCGAGGACACCGCAACCGTCGATTGCACGCCTCCGGTCATTTCCAACGTGCAGATCGCCGAAGTCGAGCCGCGCTCGGCAATCATCACCTTCGAGACCGATGAGCCCGCATCAAGCACCGTCGCCTTCGGCCTCTTGTGCGGCAGCCTGACGGGCACGGTCGACACCGGCTCGCTCAGCACCATGCACACCGTCGAGATCACCGGCCTCGATGATGACACGACGTACTTCTTCGATGTCTCCGTCGCCGATCAGGCGGGCAACGCCGCCAGCGATCCCGGCCCCGGCCCGTGCTACACATTCACGACGCCGATGATCCCCGATTTCTTCACGGAGCTCTTCGAAGGCGATCACGATCTCGACAACATGATGATCACCTTCACGCCCAATGGAACGATCGACTTCTACGACGCCTGCATCGAGCCCATCGTGGCCCTGCCCGTCGATCCGTCCACCGGAACGATCCTTCCGCTTTCAGATGATGACAGCGAACTCATCTCGCTCACCGGCGGCGCCATGGTCAGCCTGTACGGCGAGAGCTATTCGCAGTTCTGGGTTGTCTCCAATGGCTACGTCACCTTCGAAAGCAGCGCGACGGACTTCTCCGAGACGCTCGAAGAACACTTCGAGCAGGCGCGCGTCAGCCTGCTCTATGACGATCTGAATCCGACGGCCGGCGGCGATGTCCGCTGGGAGCAGTTCGCCGATCGCGTCGTCGTGACCTATCTCAACGTCGCCGAATACAGCACGACGAACTCCAACACCGTGCAGCTGCAGCTCTTCTTCGACGGCACAATCGTCATCAGCTACCTCGATGTCGCCGTCGGCGACTGCATCGTCGGTCTCTCCGAAGGCGAGGGCCTCTCGCCCGACTACTTCGAGACGGATCTGTCAGATGTCGGAAGCTGCGGCCCGCGTCCGCCGCGAGCATTCGCGCAGAATGTCGGCACCCCGGCCAACACCTCGGTCAACATCACGCTCGGCGCCTCTGATGACGGCCTGCCCGATCCGCCCGCGCAGCTCACGTGGACCGTCACGTCACTGCCTGCCAATGGCGTGATTGAAGATGTCAACGGCGGCGTCATTCTCAGTGCGCCGTACACGCTCGCCGCCAATGGCGATGAAGTCATCTACACGCCATTCCCGTCCTACCAGGGACCGGATACGTTCGACTTCTACGTCAGCGATGGCGGCGTCATGCCCGACGGCGGCGACTCCGATCCGGCGACGATCACCATCACCGTCGGCGTGCCGAGCCTCGTCTACGACTTCAACCTCGACACCTTCCCGGGTTGGATGATCGACGGCGGCTGGAGCTTCGGTCGTCCCATGGGCGGCGGCTCCCACAATGGCGATCCGAACGATCCCTACACCGGAGAGTTCATCTTCGGCTACGCCATGGGCGCCGACTATCCCAACAACATGAGCGTCGAATACCTGACGACCACCGCCATCGACTGCTCCGAGCTTTCCGATGTGCGCCTCGAGTTCCGACGCTGGCTCGGTGTCGAGTCCTCGACGTATGACCACGCGGGCGTTGACATCTCAACGGATGGCGCCGCGTGGACCAACATCTGGGATCACAGCGGAAGCGCGATCAATGAATCGTCCTGGAGCCATCAGGTCTTCGACATCTCGTCGATGGCCGACGGCGCCCCGACGCTCTTCATCCGCTGGTACATGGGCACGACGGATGGATCCGTCACCTATCCCGGCTGGAATCTTGATGACATCCAGATCTGGGGCGTTCAGCCGCTCGCCGGCAAGCCCAGCGGCGCTGATCTCAATGGCGATGGCATCGTCAACAGCACCGATCTGGCCCAGCTCATCGGTCTGTGGGGCCCGTGCCCGCCCGATCCGGCGCCGTGTATCGGCGATGTCAATGGCGACGGCACGGTCGGCAGCTCCGATCTGGCCATCCTCATCGGTAGCTGGTCGTAACGACACGCGGCGCCTGATCGCCGTGTGACAACCAAGTCCGCATCATCCGCCCGCCGGCGCATCCGCCCGGCGGGCGTTTTCGTGCGCCATTCGCGCCGCGACGCCTGATAACAATGGCGATTGCCCTGAATCCCCGTCAAATAGGGAGATTCCGGCGTATTCCATTGCTGCAGTTCGGGCGTTTCGATACAGTCGCATCTCGGGTGGGACACGTCAGCACTGGCGACGGAGTTTCAACCGGGGGGAGAGCTTCATATGGCGATGCGTGCCCGCAGGGGCGACCATCTGTGCGCAAACCACGATCGCGCTGCGCGAAGGCGACCACTCGCCGCGCTCGCGACGCTGTCATGCGCCGCCATCGCAGGCGCCCTCGCCTCCGGCCTCACCATCGCCGAAGCGCCCGATCTGGACAGTCAGTCCGATGACGCCGGCGCCCCCGCGATCAGCCAATATGGCCACCCCTCCCCCCAGTTCGATCGCGCCGAACATCATCTCGTCGGAACCGGCCCCATCGAAGGTGAACAGAGCGACGAGCGCAGCGCCGAACGAGGCGTGCTCGGCGAATCAGTCGTCTTCTCGCAGGAAACGGTCGAGGACGATGAAGGCGTCGGCCCACTCTTCCTTCTCGCGGCAAGCGCAAGCTGCCCATTCGGTTCCGCCGCCGCCGATGACTTCACACTCGATCAATCCAACTTCATCACCCGCATCACCTGGGAAGGCGTCTACTTCGGCTCAGCAGCCGACTTTCCCGAACCGGGTGGCGACTTCAAGATCACCATCTACGAGGACAACGGCGCTGGGAACGTCGGCGACATCGTGCGCCACATCTCATCCCCCCCGATCAGCCGCGCGCTGAATCCGCGACTGCCACTCTTCCTCGTCCATCCCGTCTACACCTTCTCGGCCCCCGTCGATCCGCCGCTGCTCATCGAAGGCGGCAAGCGCTACTGGATTTCGATCAACGGCAACCCGGCCGCCACCTTCGGTCCCACGTTCGCCTGGATGGTCAGCGATCAGGGCAATGCGCTGGACACGCCTGAGTTCGATCAGCCTCTCGTCAACAGCGCCATCGCCTGCGCCGATCTCCCCGAAGTTCCATTCGTCCCCGGCGGCGCGCTTGGCTTCGACGCCGACCTCGCATTCGCGCTGCACACCGCCTGCGCGCCCGATGACTGCGACTGTGACGGCGTATCAGACAGCGTCGCCATCTCCTCCGGCCTCAGCGCCGACTGCAACGCCAACGGCGTGCCGGATGAATGCGACATCGCCTACGGCGTCTCCACCGATTGCAACGGCAACGGCGTGCCCGATGAATGCGAGATCATCCAGCAGGTCTTCGCCCACTCCGGCAAACTGGCGCCCATCGGCCGCGAAGCATCCGTGGAGTTCACCCTCCCCGATCCGCCTCCCGCGACGGGCGATGTCATCATCAGCGTCGCCGCCCGCGCCGATCTGAGCGCAGCCGACGAGTATCTCGATGTCTTCCTCAACGGCCAGTCCATCGCCCGCCTGTTCCAGAGCGGAGGCTCGGATTGCCCCGATGTCGATGACGCCGCACAAATCGTCATCTCCGGCCCCGAGTTCAACAGCATGACCTTCAGCCAGGACGCCGTCTTTACGGTGGAAGGTTCAATCAAGACCAACCCGACGCTCTGCACCAGCGAACTTCCCTATGTCATCCTTGCGATCGACTACCTTCGCTCGGACAACAGAGACTGCAACAACAACGGCGTGCTCGACTCCTGCGATATCGCCAGCGGCGCTGCGACGGATTGCAACGGCGATGGCATTCCCGATGAATGTCAGATCGAAGCCGTCGTCAACATCGATTCCGGCCCCCTCGGCCCCTTCGGCGCCGGCTCACCCCAGATCTTCCAGGTCGGCGAAGCGCCCTACGCGCTCGATGAAGTCGCGATTCACGTCACGATGCGCGCCGATCTCTCATCCAACTCCGAATACGTCGACATCTACTTCAATGGCTTCTACCTGACGCGCATCTTCCAGGTGACCGGCGAAGACTGCACCGGCCAGCCGCTCGAGACGACCATCATCCTCGACGCACAGCAGTACAACACCATCACGGAATCCGGCGCCGCAGTCATCGAGTTCCGCGCAAGCAACTCCGTCGATCCCGAACTCTGCGTCGCAGGATCATTCGTGCAGGCAAGCATCGAATGCCTGGCTCGCGGCGCCGGGGACTGCAATCGCAACCTCATTCCCGACTCCTGCGAGATCGCGATGGGCCTGACCGTCGATCGCAATAACAACGGCCTGCCCGACACCTGCGAGTTCACCGCCGATTTCGATGGCGATGGCGATGTCGATGCAAGTGATCTCGCAACGCTCCTCGGCCTCTGGGGACATCCCGGACCGGCAGGCGATCTGGACGCCAGCGGCGCCGTCGGCGCGGCTGATCTCGCCATCCTGCTCAGCCAGTTCAACGGCGCCATCTGAAGCGACATCCGCCTTGCGCGTTGACGCTCTGCCTCCCCCGGGCGTAGCCTGACCTGAAGATTCAGGATCGGGCCGCACACGCCAGGAGGGCGATCATGCGCAGATGGAAGCGCGCGCTGCTTATATCAATGGCCGCAGTCAGCCTCGCCGGCATCGCCGGATGCGTGCATCGCACGCCCGATGAGAGCCTGCCGCGCCTTCAGTGCGAATATCGATTCGATGAGATCCCGCCCGATGATCGCGAGCGCGTCGATCGCCTGATCCGCTACGCCGCCTACGACCAACCCGTGAAAAAAGGCTCCGACGCCAAGCCCATCTATCGCTTCCAGGCCAAGAGCTTCGAAGCGCTGGATCGCATGCACGCTCTGCTCGTCCATAAGCCGCAGGGATTCCCAAAGAACGTCAAGGGCGATCGCGTCACCCGCCGCGTCTACTCCGCCTCCCGCCCGCAGTTCTCCATCACCTACTCCGACGCATCGATTGAAGCCGCCATCGATATCAGCGTCACCGTCGAAGTCACACCCGGCGCCCGCCTGTACTACAAGCCCGAGGGACGCCCGGAAGAGGATGTCACGAAACACGTCGATCGTCGCGGCAGAGCGCGAATCCCCGTCTCCATCACGCCCGGTCAGCAGCACATCTATTGCCGCATCGATCATCAGGGTGTGGAGAAGTTCATCCAAATCGATGTCTACACGCAGGAGGTGCGGGAGATCCGTCCCTCCCAGTACCCGCGCTGATCCAGCCCGGCTACCATGCGATGCATGCGAATTCTGCTGACAAATGACGACGGCGTGCGCGCCCCCGGCATCATCGCCATGTACGAGGCGCTCACCAACGCGCGCAACGAGTTCGATGCGCCCCTCGCCGAAGAGGTCGTCGTCTGTGCGCCGCTCACGGTGCAATCAGCCACGAGCCACGGCGTCACCTTCCATCAGCCGCTCATGGTCAGCGACATGGTCGTCGATGATGTCATGCCCTCGACCGCCATCGATGGCCGCCCCGCTGACTGTGTCAAACTCGCGCTGACCAACATCTGGTCCGATCGCTTCGGCGAAGGATCGCTGCCCGATCTGGTCATCAGCGGCATGAACGCCGGCGCCAATGTCGGCATGAACATCATCTACTCAGGCACCGTCGCAGCAGCGCTGGAGGCGGCCTTCCTGGGCGTCCCCTCAATCGCCGTCAGCCTGCATCTGTCCGCCCGCCAGCCGCAGTGGCACGTCGCAGCGCGACACGCGCGCGAGGCCATCGAGCGCATTCTCGATACGTGCGCCGTGCCGGATGAGCAGGGCGTGCGCCATCTTGATCGACACACATGCCTGAACCTCGGCGTCCCGCGCACGGAAGCCGAAGGCCCCACGCCGCCCATCCGCATCTGCCCGATGAACATTCACAATCACATCGACAACTACGAACGCCGCGAAAGCCCCGGCGGCGACACGTACTACTGGTCCGCCAGCGACGGACTCACCTTCCGCGAAGCCGATGAAGGCGCCGATGTCGATCTCATGTTCCGACGCTTCATCACCGTCACGCCCTTGTCATACGACCTGACGGCGCACGATCAGATGGAGCGCTTCCGCGGCGCCGAAAGCGCCGCCAGCGCTGAATCTCCCTCGGCGTAATCAGGCAGCAGGGGGGCGGCGCAAAAAATCAGGCGGCGCAACAGTGCTGCGCCGCCCGGAGGGAGAAAGAGAGACATGCTGTCTGCCGGAGGAGTGGCCCCGGCCGGTTCACCCTCAGTGACCCGTCAGCTCATCATCTCGCTGACTTCCTGCACCTGATCCGGAAGATCCTCGGCGATCTGCTCGAGCTGGGCCTGCGTGAGCCCAAGCTCCTCCAGCACCGCCGTATCAACTTCCGTCGTCTGCAGGTCAAGCCTGAAGCCTGTCTCGGCCGTCGCGGACAAACAGTCCGCAACATGCACGATCGAGGCAAGTGTTCTGTTGTTGCTGGGCAGCTCCAGCGGCGAGTGATGATGCCCCGTCACATATGCAAACGACTTGGGGAAGCGCCACTTCTCGCACAAGGCCGCGCCGAAGTCCTCATGCGTCGCGCCGAAGATCTCTTCTTCAACAACCAGCATGTTCTTGCCCGGCACGCCATCATCATCAATCTCAAGAGCTTCGATCACATCAATCAGCTTGTGCCGGTCGTACTGCATCTCGACAACCACGCCGATGTCATGAATCAGGCCGGAAAGAAACGCCTCATCAGGCAAACCAAGCTTCAGCGTGTCGGCCACCATCTTTGAAGCAGTGGCGCACCAGATGGAGTGATCCCACAAATGCCGCGCCGCAAACTGCGGGCTCAACTCGCCGCCGCGAAACAGCTTCGCAAGGCTCGCTGCGATCGCGATGTTCTTCACCGCGTTCAAGCCCAGCAAGACGATCGCGCGATTGATCGAACCGATCTGCCCCGGCAATCCGTAAAACGCCGAGTTCACCACCTTCAGCAGGCGGCTGCACAACGCCGGATCCACCGAGATCACCTTGTGAAGATCCTGTGCCGTTGACGACGGATCCTCAACAAGCCGGATGATCTTCAGCGTCACCTCGGGCAACGTGGCGATATGGCTGATCTCATTGATCGCAGCCGAAACGATTTCAGATTTGTCGCTTGTGCCAACACTCATCACATGTCTCCCGCCTGAGTCCTGCAGGCACGAGTGGTCTTCGGACGCTTCCGATGCCGACTTTGGCGATTGTTCCTCGTGGCGCGATTTTCTCGTCTCCAACGGACATGACTGTCCCGGTATCATCAGCTCCGATGTGAACACCCAGGCCGCAAAACGACGCAGCCGGGGCTAATTGGCGACGATCCGCAAATTCCTGGAAACCACGCGGCCGATCAGCAATAACGCCTTTGGGGCGCAACGCGCGCCAACGAACCGGGAGGCGACATGCACAAACGAGCATTCACACTCATCGAAGTCCTGATCGTCATCGCGATCATCGCCATCCTCCTCGGCATCAGCGTCCCCGCCCTCTCAGGCGTGCGGGAGCGGGCGCGAGAGGCTCGCTGCGGCGCCAACCTCAGCCAGATCGGCCTCGCACTCACCATGTACCTCGGTGATTACAAAGGCGCCCTGCCCCAGGTCCGCGCCGACTTCTCCGGCAACGTCTACACACAAAGCAACGCGCCCGATGGCGTCGGAAACATCGGCTCCCTCTTCGGTGGCAAACGCGGCACGCTGCCCATCTACGCCATCGACAAGCTCGGCGCCGCAAGCCGACCCCTCAATCAATACCTGGGCGACTACGGCAGCGAAGACGAGGAAGTCGAAGTCTTCCACGATCCCTCCGACAGGGGCACGCAGGATCCCGGCGTCGCCTATCTCATCTCACAGCTCGGACTCTCGCTCGACACCGGCAGCATGTACGACCTCATTGGAACGAGCTACAACCTCAACGATCACGCCCTCGATGATGATCCGCAGTCAGAGCAGTACGCCACGCTCATCCCGCCCGAAGGCGGCAAAATGCCCGATGTCGCCAACCCAAGCCGCACATGGCTCGCCGGCGATCAGCCCATCTACAACTACGACGATGGCGGCGACCGCAAACAACTCTGGCACTTCGACAAGGTGCAGGCCTCGCTCGTCTATGTCGATGGCCACGTGCAGATGGGCGTCCACGTGCCCGAAGGCCTCGTTCACACAACCAACGACTACACCTTCCTGCCCGAACCGCGCTGGCTGGAGCGCTACGCCGAACCCGACGAGCTCTGATCCGATTCAGCGCATAAAAAAGGAAGGACGCGCCCCCCGAGTGCATGCGCGCCCTCCCGTTCATTCATTGGGAATCAGGTTGTAAAAGAGAATCCGCGGCTTATTCGCCGCCTTCCTCTTCTTCCTCTTCATCCTCGACAAGCACAAGCTCAAGACTGCCCGTCGACGAGGAATAGTCGAACTCGTATCCATCCGGCAGCGTCACGGCCTCGCCATTGACGAACAGGCTGGCGGTGATTTCCTCCGGCCAGGCGCCATGCTCCATGTAGTACACATCCAGCGCCTTGCGCACCGAGTCATACGTGGAGTTCATGGACGCCTCGTTCGCATCCTCCACGTAGTTGTTGAAGAGCGGCACCACGATCGCCGCAAGAATGCCGAGAATCACGATGACGATCA
>JAULKQ010069424.1:0-21501 GCA_032356285.1 Smithsoniella earleae | reverse complement strand
TGTGCTCCAAATGGCCCAGCAGCTGGGGTACTTGGAAATGGAAAGGAGGCCCCAGTCGAAGGACACAGGTGACGATGTACAGTTTGAAGGCAGAAGTTACTTTGGAGTGGGTTGCATTTGTATCAAGTGTGGTCCACTGCCAGTGAGAAGCCAGCCATGTGCCCAGGTGCTTGCCTGTATCATAGTTTCAAGTGGTTGGGCTAGGTATACGATGGGTATTCTTCTGGACATTAGCTTGACAACCCCAAGGATAGCTGTAGGATTTTGTAGCATTGATAAGCTGCTGCAGGTTGTGAGGTGAAGAAGCCCCAGCCATTGATCATTGGAGTGCCTCACGATTGTTGGTACACCACCAGTCTGGACAATACCGGAACGCTGCTGCTCCCGTACTAGTCAGAATAAGGTTCAAAACTATTATGAATCCTTAACCCACACTTCAAGTTTCCGTGATGATTAAGTGTGCGGAAACTGTGTCTATTTCAGCGTGAATCTTCACGAACGCCATGGCGCAGCTGTCGCCGCCATGGCCGATCTGCCCGGCTGATCATTTGCAACGTAAACACCAGCATAAAACAAGCCAACCAGCTTAAAAATCAGTATCCACCATGCAGTTTCTTTGAATAATTGTTCGATTTGGGGCTGACTAAGCTTCGTGGTTTTTGCAAGGGGCGTGCGAATGTGAATTCATCATCAAAGCAGCGCCAAGTCGCGTCTCCAAGACAGGACAACGACAAGCAAGAAGCGAAAACTGTGTGCATGTTCGGCCCCGGAGACTGCTTTAAATCTGACCCCAAGTGCAGCAAGATTAGCCATGCAGGCAACGAAAGCTGCTAAGAATTTGGATGTCCGTGTGAGTAAAGAATGTGTCCGTTATCATGAGAAGCATTGATGACTTGTTTCAATTCTTTGCATACTTTATCATCGTAACGAGCTGGTCTGAATATGTTGTTTAAATATGCTTGCAGCTTGCACAACTTTCGCTTGCATCCATCACTTCATCATGCTACACTTCCAAAACAGAAGGAACAGCATTGCGTAGTGTTCGAGAAAGAATTATGGACACATGTTTTGTTCTCGGGCGTAGTTTGCACTCGAACTCGCCAGCCTCAGCTAAACAAGACAGGATGCATATAGTCAAACCGATGCCATTGTAGTTGAGCAAGGTATACGTGAAGCAGCTTCAATCATAACAAGAACCAGGAGTAAAGTTAGAAATGTGCGTGCTTTCGTAAACCTGCTAGCTCTACAGTGAGTGGGCCTTGAATCTAGAGTTACGCGGTATGAAACATAAACTCATTCTCAATTACAAACTATTGCACCTCAGAGATTCATGTTTGGTCAGTTGAAATAGCATCTTAACGTTCCACAGCTCGTAGATATCCCGGCCATGGCGGCGACAGCTGCGCCATGGCGTTCGTGAAGATTCACGCTGAAATAGACAAAGTTTTCCCACACTTGATCATCACGGAATTTTGAAGTGTGGTTTAAGGATTGAGAATAGTTTTGAACCTTATTCTGACTAGCACGGGGGCAGCAGCGTGCTGGCATTGTCCAGACTGATGGTGTACCGACAATCTTGAGGGCCTTCGTGCATGTTCACGTGATCAGAACACGTACAAAAACCGTTGTATTGAAGAATGTCGAGATTAAAGTACTACCTGCTGCACTTGTGCACTGTGCTTAAAATCTGAAGAGGGAGAGGAAATACTAATGTCGGGTAGAATTGGTAACATGAACCCCAAGCTGAATGGGCACCCTTCCTTAACAATACCATAAACTTGCACAGTGGCGCTTGCGCATAAGGGCTACCGTGATCTACAAAACGCCGATCGAATCGAAATCAATTGGGTTGACTGGGAAACAACAATCGAAATAAAAGAAGGTAGCACACATTCTGGGATCCGAGGATACTACGAGGAGTCAAAGCCACTGAGCAATGCGGGGGTTCTGTAACTTCCCTTGCCATGGCAGCCCACATCGATGCTCACATTGGACAGTAAAATGAAGAGTACCTGCAATCAAGAAATAAATCATTAAGTATCATGTTTGGTCAACGTGTATGCATTGCGAATGGCGCGGAAATGCAGCGTCTCCCTACAGGGCAATAGTACATTCTCTAGTGATTGGTTCACTTGCAGCAGTGTCGGGCATAGGTTATATCAAAGATCGTAGGCCTATCAAGTCTACTACAATGTATTTGATTCGAGGCGAACGCATGATTGCTGGAGTTATACCTGAATAAGTTCTTTGATTGACTCTATTGATTCGAGGGCGCAAAAGTACGTGCATGGAGAAAGTAAGGAAGTCAAAGGAGAGTGATGAGTAAATATATAACCAGTTACGTTTAAAACCCACTTGTGGGTTTACTGGTTGCTATGATTAGAACAAGTTCTCACGCTTGGACATCCGTCGTTTCACAGGCGACAGAACCCGTCGCAGGGCTGTACTGTAGACAAAAAGGTCTTCAGCTGTGCCGAGGTTTGGAGCCATGGGAAAGTGCAACCACATCACCATATCAAGTGTCCAGAGAATATATTGAATCTTTCAGGGATGCTCTCAGTAAGGGTGACGGAGAAAAATGAGAGCGCTTTTAACGATCGCAAGATCTTTGGCCTGTAATCAGATGCAAGGGGGTCGCATACGGTTGAGAGCAGAGCGTATCGCAGAGTTGACTCAACGGATAAATTGCCATATCTTGGTAATGCTGCAGTGGGCATACGTAAATGACTGGATGTACGGGTAGTAGTGAGGCATATCTTTTCAAGTTCAAGGGGAAAGGGCTTCGCGGACAATCATGGCTCAAGGATTGGCAAACTTGCGTGACGAAGTGGAGCTGCACTGCGAAGACGGCATGTAGTTACAAAATCCATGCCGCTGCATTAGACAGATAAAGTCTCTTTCAATGATCAACTAAGCTCTGTGATTTCTTGCACCATACGTGCGCCGTATTCGAGCACTCTACTTTGTATGAATTTGAACCACGGGAGTTGAACAACACGATTTATCGAATTCGAGGTCACAAAACATGCATGATGACAGATGTCTGCACAACTTTCTGTGCCACTCCATGTTCGCCTCACCGAAGTATAGAGTGTGAACTGCTTGCTATAGCTCGTAATTATATCGATAAAAAGGCAACTTCAAGTCGTCACGTATCAGGTACATGCGCCGAGTTGCCAGAACAATTATTCAGGCCGCGCGAACAACTCATCACTGTATGGAGTTTGGCACTGCACGTAGTCCAGCCCAACTGTTGACAGGACCATGCGCTTCTGCTGAAGGTAGTATACGCAAACACAATTATTGGATGTATTATTTCGGAACAGGACTCCCCTTCCAACGCATTAACTTATTTTATAAGAAAGTATCGATGTCAAGATTTTTGTAGTAATCAAGTTGCCGTGATCAAGTAAAGGCACAGAATGCTATTGAAAGAGCTTATTACAAGCTAAATTGTCAAAGAAAGTTATCCAAGCCATTGGCTGTCAAGATGGGGAGGGGAGTCGCTGTTCAGGGCCCAGCTGACCCGTCCTCGAACGAAATGCGAAACGTTCAGGCATCACTAACGACTGTTAAGTGTTGCGATTACGTAGGCTAGGTGATCGAGGCAAGTTGCTCCGAGGTATTTACCACGACGAAACCTCCATCACCGAGTCAGCTCTGATCTGGATTTTCCAGTGCTGTGACCGAACAAGTGGTGCTCGTGTAACAACGCAATAAAACCTCTTGCACTTGGCTGTGTTAAGGCAGAGCTCCGCTTGCGAACGCAGGATTACACAGGCTACCAACGGACAACCATAAAGCAGAAAACTCTCAAAGTTGCTGCGGCATTTCCAATTCAAGCTGCGGAGCACACGAACCAAAACCATTTCCAAGTTGAAGCCGCTAACCGTTGAGCGCCGCACCGGCAGCTCAGCCGCGAAGTGAAAAGCATGAAAACAAAAGCTCAACTCAAACAGAACTACAAAATCTCATTCACTTACACTGCGAGCCACTCAACCAAAAGCTCTCACAGCGCATCACAAGCCTGAACCCAGTCGGTCGTGCTCAATTGACAGCAACTCAACTACGACGGTCTCATTCTCAACATCTTTCTTGTACAAAACTATTTTCCGCTGTCCATGGAGTTCGCAGACAAGCCCAGTGCCCTCAGTCCCGACCAGCATTCCCCTCTGCGGTGCGCTGCCATCTGTGCTCACCTTGCACACAATGTACCGCCCTTCAGACCCGCTCTTCAGGTGCATGTAGATTTGCTCAAACTCGTTGACTCCCATGGGGACTCCCATACACTCCTCGCTACCCTTGCTCGCCTGGACGTGCGCCAGCGTGTTTCCAGGGAGTGCAGAAGAGGCCATACTACCGGAGTTAATTGCACTAGCACCAGGAGCACTCGGAGCCGAGCTATGATGCTGTAGTGCAGAACCATAGCCAGCGAGAGATCTCTGGACGGTATTGGCAACTCCTTTTCCATGAACTTGGTGCAGCAGCTGCAGAATGGCTGGGTTTATAGCAGGTGAAGAAGCAGGCGGTGCAGCAGTTGGGGGAAGCATGTTGTGTTGAACTTGAGGCTGAGGCAGGAGCGGAGAGACACCCGGATTGAGCTGAGACATCAACATCGGGTTGGCAGATGCCAGGCTCCTCATCATCAACTGCTGTTGCTGCATTGCAGCACCCTGTTGGGCCTGCACACCGTCCTTCTGTTCCAGGGAGTAAAAAGTGGCGCGCTGTTCAGCCCCCCAGGGTTTTGTTTCATACCTGCCAGCTCATTTGCATATTGCTGAGGGTGTTCAGGTGCTCTTGGATCAGCAGCGGCAGCGCTTGCTGCATCTGGGCCTGCTGGGCAAGGGCTGCAAACGCGACATGGGGGTTAGGGACCTGAGCCGAGGGGGGGAGACTTGGCTGGGGTGGGACGTGCTGAGCATTTGAACCAGTAGTGAGTGGAGCTGGAGTAGGATCGCTGGCCTGGGGTGCAGTTGGGTCCTGCGGAGTCTGAATGGGCTCTGGATGGGGGATGGGCTTCGAAACTGAAGGCTCTGAGGCACAGGTATTAGTGTCAACAGGCACAACAACCTGTGATGCAGTCCCCTCCTTGTGCCAGTTCAGAGTGATAACCTGGTCATTATCGTTGCACTTGATCACCATCTGCACAGGAACCGACGCTCAAATCTTCTCACAGATGATAACAGAACAACAGTGTGTGCACAGGGCAGCGCTGCATGCCTTTCTGAAGTCCTGGTCGCACTTCTGGACTTTCGCCTTGACCCACTTGCCGTTGTTGAGCACCAGGACATCCCAGTTGTGAAAGGCAACCGATTTTCCATGCCGCCGCATCTTCTGGAGGATTTCCAGCGACATGCGC
Organism: Smithsoniella earleae; assembly: GCA_032356285.1. Classification (NCBI taxonomy): domain Eukaryota; kingdom Viridiplantae; phylum Chlorophyta; class Ulvophyceae; genus Smithsoniella; species Smithsoniella earleae. The sequence continues at coordinate 16,142 of JAULKQ010069424.1, read as the reverse complement.
TCGCAGGCGCCCGGGGGGGGTTCTGGGGCTTCAACGGCGTCGGAGGGCTCGCTCTTCGGCACGTCACTGCTTTGAATCGCATCCCCGCCTTCCTCGTTGGCCGCTGAAACACCCTGTTTGCTGTCTGCCTTCCCAGATGGCCCTGCACAGCTGCCGAATGTAATTCTGCGATTCTGCAATTCTGCTAGGTCACCAGGAGGGTTCGACAGCGTACGAGCTCGGCGATCTAGAGTCGGTAAGACGGGGGTGGAAGCTTTTGAGCGGCGCCCACGCCCTTTCCCCCACTGCTTCTCTCTTTCGCTGGGCTCCAGCTCATCATGGATACGGAGGTTGGGCCTCCGCCTGCGCTGGCTCGTCCGCCGGCCGCTGTCATTCACCTCCAGCCCCTTATTCTCAGGGTCCCCAATGGTACCTGCTGGAGAGGTAGGTGGAGATGGAGAGGGCGCAGCAGCCTCGACGGGGGTTTCTTCCGCAGCACACGATTGATCAGTCGCCCCACCCTGCGCGGACTGCTGCCCAAAAGACATCAAAACCTGGACCAGCAACCGGCATGGACAATACTACAACTACAAATGCTTGTGCTTGTGTTCCAGCACAGAAGTTCATTCAATCAAATAGCAGCGGAGGTGCACCTCGGCGGCAGCCTGCAGCTTCGCATCTTCTCCTTCTCCTTCGCCGTTCTTTTTAGCGGGGTTCTGGCCCGGCACGGCCAGTAGCGCACACTCGGTTTCAGTATTTTGGCGCTGGACGACGGGCGGCGGAGTTGTAGCGGGGGAAGGTGTTGCGGTGCCTACGGCGCGCACCCCGTCGGAACCCACGGGCCATCGCGATGGCGGGCTGGCATGCGCTCTAAGGCTCTGTGGCTGCAGCGAGGCGCCATTAAGTACTGGCTGTGTAGATGGTGGTACCTGACGCGTTACAACTGTAGGGGCGTTGGCGGTTGTAGCTATGTAGCTTTGCATAATGGCTGAGACGCTTTCCTTTAGTTCATCTGCACAGAAAGACCGTCAGTTAACGCACGAAGCCTGTAATTCATATTCGCTGTTCTGGATTGTGGACATACCGAGCACCATGTCGACCGACAGGGGTGATTCTTTGCAACGCTTCTGGGCTTGCGTGCACGCTAGCAGCACCACTTCGTCCCAGCTTCGTGGCGCTACGGCCTCACGGACCGCGTCGTTTGGGCCTATTATTTCCTGCTGTACGGAGCTGAGGGCATTTACTTGTGAAGGTTGCTTCGCTGTTGCTGAGAGCATGGCCCGCTCTGTCGCTAGTGCAGAAGCCGCCTGTGTATCTATGTGCCCTACCGCAGACACAGAAGGGTGGAGAGGTGATGATACATTGTTCATGAACTCTTCGCTACGTGCCAGGAGTTCACTTGATGTCACCGGCGCGTGTTTGAATCCGGGCATGCTCAGAGCGCATGGCATTCGACTTTCAAGGCCCACGTTAAGCTTTCCGTTCATGTTCAAAGCATGCAGAGCTTGACTAGGATAATTGAATGAAGGAGCTGCCATTCTTCCTGGACACACACTTGTGTCATATCCTGCGTGAGCCCAGTATATTGATTGGCCGAGTGTGAGAAGTATGTGTGTGCAAACGTACCTGAGTACATGTTTAGCCCATCTCCACGACGAGCTGAAGGCATGAAATGCTCTGGTTCGTTGTGGGAGCCATGTGGAGCCGGGCGCTTCAACCCGTTGCGTAGCATCTGCATGCGAAATTCGTGAGTACTCGCATGATGCACAACATTGGCGAAAGGTACTTCAAAGGATGAACCTGCCACTCGTTGAGACCTGTACTGCTCACTGATACGCTTGGATACATAAATAATCCAGCAAGGTGGCAGCGTTGGATCTGAGTCGTTGCAGCTTCACCTCGTCCCGTGGATAAGAGTCCGGGAAGAATCTCGTTGCAAACTCGGCAGAGTGCTGAGTTAGAATCGTGAGGGAAATGTTAAACGTTGCGAAAGGAAGAGAGTGTGTGATTCAATGCCAATCATTTTACTGTGGCTGGTACCATCCCATGTAATCTTGGGCACATACATCAGGATTTATAAATACGGTCTAATGGGTAGAATAGAGCTTGGATATATTTAGTAAATTGTCACACAAAAAACAAGGACAAGATATCGAGCTCATGTGCAAAGTAACCTTGACAAGGGCGGCCATGACACTCGTCGCAGCGAACCAGTGCCCATCCCAACTGTAACGAAAACCGACAAAAAGATAGCAAACAATGACAGCCTGTCACCCTTCAGTATACAAGAAAACATTTTATAAAGAGGAGAATCAAGCCCAAGGGATGATGGATGTGGATCAACAGAACTGGCCTGCGAGAAAGCTTGGTCCGCCGCAGAAAGAGCATGGTAAAATGACGGAAGTTATTTCATACTCCCACTTGAAGCTCAAAAGGACAAGCATTAATTATATACAAAAGTACGAACAGAATATATTCACATTCGACGGTGGCTAGATAGGTTGCTCGCTAAGCAAGCAGCTTCGCGTAACGGCCCCCGTCCTCTAGGAGGTTCCACCGATCAAGTCAGAACCAAGACCACATCAGGAACAATACCAGCAATCGCATGTTTATAAATGGGAGGTTTTTGACGATTAGCTACCGTTAGTTCCCTACGTAAGTGGGACAATTCAGCACGAAACCGAACGAGAGAAGAGCGCAGCACCTCTAAGTTCGAAACAGTAAGATGAAGAAAATGTTGTCTGCCACGAATTGTTTCGTGTCACTCCCCGTCAATCTAGGTTGCTGACCGCAGGGGGTTATCTCCTGGCACGAACCAAATCTGGCCCATCTTGCTAAGCTCCGTGATACACGTTCATGAAGATTAAAATAGCTGATAGTCAAACGGTTACAGATTATTCACGCGTATAGTGTCTAGCCATACTATGATTCCTGCTTCAAGTTGCTGATTCGACACAGCTGTGAGATTGAGAATTCTTGACTTCCAAGCAGTGCAAAACACCTCTAAATAAAACTTGAATCGAACAACTTTGCTGTATAGTGAGGCTTAGAAGGACGTCTGGGTGCCACAGGTACTGCCGATCAATGCACAGGCGTTGTGCATGACCGCACTTGGGGCATTCAAACTACGCGCCAAGGCATCCCTCTCACGCCACAGCACCTTTATAGAATCCAAAGCAAGACTTTTCTTACGGTACAAGAAATATTATTGTCCAGAGTAGTATCGGAGTTGTTAGATACATCAGACTAGTTCAGTGATGTCAACATCAGCGCGATATGGTAATCGATCCATAGATGTCACGCATCCCAGCACGGTGTGTACATTTGCACCATTGTGACAATAGACGCTCTGACTTTGAAAAGCCTGCCGCATTCGATTCATATTTTCGCCCTCAGATATTAGCTTGAATGTTCGAATCATGCTTGGCCGGAGCAAGTTCGCAAAAGAGCTGCACGTGGTTCCTGATAGCTGCAACACCATCACTTGACTGACGCCAAGTACTATCAAGTAACGCTTGTCAAGTGGTGCAAAGTAAATGTACAGAGTCCTTATCAGTGTACTAGGCATTTGCAATCATTTTTACAAATGTTACAGAGAGGAAATCAACGCTTTGCCACCTCAAACGAGCCAACTCGTGGTGCATGTTAAATAATTGGCCATTATTCAAACAACTATGCGCACTTGTTCAACTACAAAATCAAGTAAGCAAATCTGATGGGCGGTTTTCCGATATCACTAGTCGTTGCGTGACTGGATAAGGCGGGGGGATGGACACCTTGGAAACTGGTTAGTGCACCTAAGTTCACGAGCACTTCCTGGAATTCTCAAACCGAACTCATCCAGGCTGGTTCATATCCTCGTGTTCAAATTTTTTTTACTAGGATACTGGGGGCAACTCGTAATTGTGCAGATGATACTTTAATCTGGGGAGAAAACCTTTGTATCAGGCACAGATATGCGGCGACATATTCCATTCCTGCAAGGCAGAGCGACTCATGCGAGTCCAAAAGCTACAACCATTGTATTTTAATTTCTCAGTACAGAAGATATCATGCTTTGGGGTATTCATTGCTTTTGAGACTGTTTGTAGTTCCCATCGAGCGACGATTGCACACGTGCGTCACCAACATATATTGTATGGCAACTGTTGGAGTTACATTCTCAACCAATCGGATATCACCGAACCTAGTGAAGAATCGAGTCAATCTGTTTCTTTCAGGATTGTTAGAGCTGGTTAAACGAGCTGCAGCTCAATTTCGAGATCCACGTTTTCGATTGGCAATCTGCATGCAGCGTTATCCACCGGGTTGGACAATGGACTGGGTAGGCTTGCAGGATCATCGCATTATGTACCCGGCCGTATCGCCGCCATAAAGTAAAGGATTGGTATCGATCACTAAAGACAGCTGTAATCGCCACGTGAATTGGATTTCCACTATTGCCGTTTTTGAGTAGATACTGCCGTTCGCCATTATAAAAACCCTTTTTATTCCGGTATTGAAGTGACGGCTCCTTTTTCAAAATCCGAGATGCTTTTTGGAAGCCATGAGCTGCCAGTCGTACACGTTGGCGCTTTCAAAGTTCAGTCTGTATGATGTTGCAATGCACTGATATCATATATCCAGCACAACTTTTGTCCGCCAATTTTGCAATCTTCTGGGTTTGACATGCGCCCCTCAAGAACCGAATGTCAACTACTTTTGTGTATTACCATCAGAACGCCCACATACCCATCATGAATATTAACTCAGTTTGTTATTTACAGCGGGTTTTGGATGCAACTATGTTGTTGCTTTGATACAGGGCTATCAATGCGCTCCGCATTTACAGATCCTGTTCATCTCGCAATTGTACGAGGCACGCACTTGTCTCTGATCAAGCTTTCACCAGGATGCCTATTTTTCTCAGTGATACATACCCATAAACATATTGTAGAAGAGGTTGACCGCAAATTACGGCGCTTGAAGCGGATTAGTAGGCCTTACGAGCCTCCGTAATATATTCTATTGAGACACCAGCAACACGAATGCGATGTAACCCCTGGCAGAATATAAAGTACTGTGGCGCGCAAGCTGTACGATTTAGAACAAAATATCGTATACAGCGTTGAGTAATTATCTAGTGCCAAATCATCTAGATGGTAGTTGAGATGCAGTTGTGGGCACGAGGCCACGTGCCTACACTTTTCCATAGGCTGCCTTCCGTCTTCACCGTGGTACAAAGAGGCTGATGAGGGAAGTTACTTTATCTTATAGTGCTCCCGTGGTGCAATAATTTGATGTTCATGTACGATAGTTCTCCACTCGTGCTTTGCTCCTGGCAATAATCAAGACGATGGTATCACCAGATCCGGAGGTCCTTGCGCAGACGTTACTATGTATTTAATTTTATCTTGAATCTCCTCAAGTCTTCCCGCTTGCTGGGTATTCCACACTGCGGGAGAATCACCTCCCAGCAGAATCGTGATGCTCTCTTTCTCCCGTTGAATCAACAGCAAGGGTGTTGCGACTAAGTTTATCATAATACGTTGAATTTCCCCATTCTCAACTTCTCAACTCTGGACACTGATGAAAGTACAGAATTCTGCAGACCATGCTAAATATTACACACAGTTTACGAGCTCATAGGTTTGTTGCCTTGCCCAAGGACATACGAGCGATGTGGACATTCCGCTTGGATTCTTGTATGCCACGACATGCATGTACTAGGAAGTTGTGCGGCATGTCTGCAAATTGCGGCCCCTGCAACGAATTATTTCACGGGATGCTAGTCTTTCTCATGTTACAATTTGATGAAGGGTGTGATACCATTTCATCTAGTGTACAGGTCTCTCCTGGAAGAATAAGCCTCTTGGAGTGCCATTCGCAGCGAGTGTCCAAAACCGCTCCTATTCCTTCACAACACATGAGCTTTCGTACACTCGCGAGGAAGTTAAACAGGAGTGTTTTCCCTTACCTGATTCGCGCAAATAATGGGAAACCCTTCCTGGCGTATTTCTTACTCCTTCACAACGCCCCGATACTTGGTAATGTTCACAAGCTTCAGTAGCTAAAATTTTTCAATCATTACTTTATCAGCTTGCCTGTTACAATGTTCAGTCTGAGATCTGAACTACAAGCACGATTGTCCACGGGCCGTTCAAAGTACACATAAATTCTCGAGATTTTACTCATTCTAGTACGGCACAAAGGACGAGAGCCATGTGTGATTTAGGTTCTGTTCCATGAATCTGTGACCTTATATGAGCCTTCTACGCCAAGTGCTGCCTCTGCAACGGGACTTGTCGACCATAATATTGCTATCATACTCCTGGCGCTGTACTGGAGCTGGTAACACGCCATCTGAAGCAAGCTCTGCGAACTTGTCTTTTTCCTTATCGAGCATATAATTATATACATGGTGACCACAGCAAATGTACGGCTAGACGATGGAACGTTCTTCGTCACCCGAATGAAAATTGAACGAGAGTTATGATAGGTGGGATCAATATGATACGCTCTACTTGTCCCTCGTTCACAGTGGTCGTGAACGAGAATAAAAACCTTGATCGAGAGAAAGATAATATGCAACCTGTCGACCCAGATTCTCACATGGATCGAACTGGCAGCCCTCGTTCTGTCTCGGTAACAAATTTGGCTTCGTAATTAGGCGAAAATAGTGCGACAGCTCTGGAGAGCGCACAGGAAACTAGTTTTCCAAGATTATCACGAGGAAGGCATGCAGAATTAAATTAACTATCCACCGCAACCAAGGCCAGTACACGTAACCTGACATGATTCAAATTCCTATCGCGACCTGACCAACTTAAAAGTAAGCTTTTAAATCTTATCCATCACCTAACTAAAAAGCATCAAATCAACCATAATTCCCGAAAATCAAGTTGATTGTACAAACAAGCCTCGGTATGAATGGCGAGCTGCAGTCTCTGACACATCAACAACCAAGTGAAGAAAACGTCAATAGACGAACTGAGCACAATGTTGCCGAATCAGCACTGCACCATAGTCCCGGAAATGCTCACACAATCACTGTGCGTATTTCGCTTGGTAAACATTAAAGCCCTCAAAGCTCATGCTGTTATTGATTTCAAGTGCTGCTGTTTCCGCATCGAGTGGTGAGAATGACAGATGGGAGAACATCGACTGCGATGAGCGGGGTATTATCGTATACAACTGCAGGATGGATGTTGCTGCAAGGACTTTGTAATATCAGTCGTAATAGAGATATTGTTGTGAAGATGTGAATAGACAAGATCCTGATGACCTTGCCATTACTCTTCACCAGGGTTGCTTTGCAGTGCGAATGAAGGTGTTGTCATCAACAGGCAGTAGGCACAGTTTGTCTGAAGCTGTTATGCCTCAACACCTCATCCAACATCAAACCGTTCCAAGTTTCGAAAATCTTTCATCGATACTTGCGAAAGATCTTGCTAGTGTGCTGCAATATGTCCTGATTTGTTACCTGACCAGCGCAACACCCTTCTCTATCCCACCTTCAACTACAAGAGTTTTGACAGTTCGAGAGTAGATTTGAGTTGAATTTATATGAATATTCAATTTGGTTGTATTCCTGGTTGGTTCAGCACAGTTGGGTTGACACTGTTCATGTCTTCACAGCTTAATCCCTCACTTGGTGCAAGTACAATGTATTCTTGATAATCTCGGGTGATTTTGCAGACGATTTAACTTCGAATAAATCAAGAGATCAGATGAAACAAGTTCTGATTAACCAGAGTAATCTGTACACTAGTGTATTGCAAACAAAGATGCCTCAGTATTTGATGCACAAACTGATAGCACCATGGTTTCTGGTGACAACAGGAACAGGGAATCATTGATATCTTGATATTGGTGTTACATACGCACATCCAGGGTCCTGAAAGGGAAGAATTTACTGGGTTCAATCTGTCATGGGTTAACACCTGATCAGCTTCCTCCCCATCAGCTCACTGGTGATGCATTACAAGGAGAAGAGTGCTGACATACTTATGCACCGATTATGCACCAACCATGGGTAAGGGTCTCTGCTTCTCATAGAAACAAACTGGTTTTGCAAAGTGATGGCCAAGTTTCACCCAGATGCAAGAGCGTTTAGACAACAATTCACGTTGCATATCTGATTATTGCATATTGGTCACAGAAAACTACTAACTACTTGTAGACTCTCATGTACATGGACCACCAACGGTAACCAGCGAAAAGCTATTCAATGCTGCGCGAGTTACGCTGAGTATATAAAGCGTGGTTGGTCATCGCATCTCGATGTCGGCACATGGCGAAGAAAAGGCTCCATTGCCACACATGCCATGTCTGAAATTGCTCTTTGCACATGTGAGCTCTGCCCTCGTTGATTGCACCGTAAAGTCTGATGTTATGAGCATCGATCTAAATATTTCAGGGTATGGGTGAGTTTGTCATGGTTGGGTGGACCGGTACGTTCGAGCATTTGCCACTTCTCGGTTCATACTATATCGGTTCTAATGGCACTACACGAAGTTCGTATGAATTGAAAGCAAGCATGCCCACTCCGTACGCGGGGATTGCCGATATCCAACGTGGTTGAACCATTCAGATCAAGTCTCTCTACTATTTAGATCAAATTTAAAGGTTGTATCAACGACGCATTGATACCCTGAGCATTTAGACCCTCTCAGAGTTTGTGATTCCAGACCTACTTCCCGAACACATGCGTGTCAAGCTTTGTGGCACTGATTGGTTTTTGTTGCGATTCATTCTCAAACATTATCAATCCGTGCTACGGACCCGACGTAAGTATTCCAGCTGAGAGCTCGAAAAGAAGCCCGAGTTGCGTACCGTATGGATTTGGTGCAAACATGCCAACCAAATCAGAAGTTCCTTGAATATTATGTCGGGTTATTCGGTTTGAATGTATTCTATGCCCTACAGTGTCGGTAGAACAAAGCACTGGAAGTACATGTGATACTTCGTTCCCGATCCTCAGTAGATCAAAGTGAGAATATCAAGAAACCCGCACCGTGAGAGGCGATACAACACTATCTTTCTGTTTTCGGACGCTTGGGCTTGGAGAATGATTGCACATTGGCCGCAGGTCAGATCGTAAGACGGGGTTCAAACAATACCGGTACCGGAATCACTCGTCCATGCGAGAAGCAGCCTCGGTGCTAGAGGTGTGATCACTAGCGTGGTTTTGATACATCTCATCTGGATTCTTAGACGAGGTGAACAATCATCAGAAGGTGCTACCCTTCGTTTGCTCTGAGACCCGTTTGCTCTGTGCTTCTGGTTTAACGACTTGAGCACACACAGGGCTGAGGCAATACTACACTATCTATAGTGTATTGTTCAAGATAATTAATGGGACTAGGCGTAGAGAGAGTTTCATACACGAGTGGCATTCTTGTCGCTAAACTTGGGGGAATACTAACAACATGTGCTACATTCCATCTCAAAGCCAGTCCGCAGTCGACATAGTGGTTGCCAATTCGCGTATTTCTACCTAGACAAGGTCTCCTGAAACTAATTTGCTGTCATGTAGAGATACTCTTCGATTTTTTTGTTATCCAATAGGATACGTGGTTAACTTCTGGGACGCGGTCCGCACAATTCATCTTGTACTACAATACAATTCATCTTGTAGAACCGTCTGAAAGGTATCAATGAACCTTGTCTTCTTCCGTACCTAGTCTATAAGTTCTTCCATGAAGTACAGTAGTATTTTGTCTAATTTCCTTCCTCTGGTACTCAACCTATTCACGACCTTGTGCCGCGTTCCATTCATTCTTCTCATCTCAGAAATAATCGGAACCGAAGTCTGTAGCTTTGAGAACGAGTACACACGACCGACACCCAAAATCAACTGATTCTTCTTGCAGCTCTTATTGTTGAGAAAATATGCCTTCACACGTGGTTCTGTGTTGTACCACAGTAATAACATCTACCCGTGGTTTGGAGGCAGGAAGATGTGCACAGAACTGTGTACAGATTCTTTGAATCGCCGCAACCCCAATGCATATAACATTGCGGCTACATAGTTCTCGCTCACCTTCACGTTCAGTATGCGATGTAATGAATGTAGGTACTCAAAGCAATGCTGGTCACTGCAATAAAGACTCAAAATTGAGGGCAAAAATTTTTTTGTTGCAAATATTGGATCGTCTGAAGTTCTTGATCATGTTCTGTCGTTCTTGTAAGAGTATGGATACTCTGCATGCGGGGTATCGAACGGGATGCTTCCAAATAAATATATAGTCCAACTAGCTGAAAGCAGTTAATTGGTGTTACATTTGCAAGGAAGGAATGCTATCAGACGCCCATTACCCTGTTTACAGCCGAGGAGCTGCTGTCTGAACTCCCATGGCTTTGGGGTTTGTTCCGAAAAAAGGCTGGTTCTACTCTTGCGATAACTTGTATGTACTTGAGTCATCATCATCATTGTCAACGAGTCTGAATATTCGAGTGCATGAAGTCCTGGATGGATGGATGCTCCGCACCGCGATTACATTGTAGTACTACCATGCAAATTTAAGCAACCCTCTTCCAAGAGCCGTCTGGCCACACTTTATAAAAACGAAACTCTCTTTGTTTGTCACGAAAGCGAAGCTGTTACTCTTCTGTCGTGAATTGTTCAAATGAAGTCAAGTCTATCTAAGCTTCACACGCAGCCTCAGCCACATGAGTAGCCTATGTACTCAGCGATTCCTCAAGAATAGCATGCTTGGAGATGGACAGACCTCAAATTATCGCAGTATATAGTCCTCAGTTGATTACACACTTGTCTCTGCTTCTTGATACGACGAGTAAGAGTACGTTTGGAAGTGGGTACTTAGATGGCTTCAGACGTTAGCTGTCCCACAGCGCCAAACGTCAATATTTCAAAATTATAAACGTGGGAAAATGGCTTCTTGTGTTGTTTAAGTCTTGTTAATTGATGAAACCTTGTGTATGGGCGTTCTCCAGGCACCATTGCCTTTTTGCAAGTCAATTTGCAGATAAGCGACACTCAGCACTATATTGACGACTTCTGTTTCATCAACTTCCATTCTACCGCACGTACATTTTATGTCTCTAATCATTACTTTGCTCAGGAATTCTGTCACTTTTTCGACTGTAGTCTGACGCTTAGACGGGATCTTTTCGCCCATAGTATGCCACAAGTGCATAACACGTTCCAATCTTGTCCAATAATAGGCTGAAGAACCTTCCATCAACTGAGCCAGGAGTACCCAGTTGTCCGATCGTGCTCGTTGTTAGTTTTCGTCGACAGGTACATGGAGCATCTCGTTATTGGCTAAATGTGGAACACAACTTCAAGGATAGGGCTGTCAGAGAGATTTTGGATGCAAGCCAGAAAGGTATCATTCTTCCCTACGATGAGATGCTGAAAGAACCTGCGAATCCATGCGTCTGACAAAGAGTATCAGCCAAGGCTACACTTATCAAGTATCAGGAACTCAACAGCCACAGTCTTGACGGACATATTCCCATCCAGAGAAGGATGGTAAGTAACAATGTCAACTCTCTGGCGTCAAATAGGATCATTCAGTGACAGGGGCCTGGAGATAATCAGTCATGTCCCATGCTTGAATTCAAAGAAAGCTAAACCTCAAATGATTATGTAATATGATAACAAACAGTGTTGTTGCCTGAAGCTTGATGCTATCGCGGAGCCCAGAGTCCGATGTTTTGCAAAAGATTGGAGACACCAGAAAAGCTTGCTATTTACATGAGATAGCACTACCTGATTGCTAGAATCGTTGTCTGATTTCGTATACCAAGGACTTGAGCTGCCTGAAATCACTTTAATAGCATCTGTAACTAAACGGTATTCCAAAAACTTGAACCGCGCCTTGCCAGCGTAGCTACTAACACTGCTAGTGAGTACGTGTTGGCTTAGTACATTGCGAAGTGTAGCGTGAACATGAGAAGCTTCTAGAACCGTCATCGTAAAAACACCTCACCGGAACTCCCTTCAATCCTCGTGACACAAAAGGACGAGTTTCTGAACAAATCTTGGCGAACGTGCTTATCAGTTTTGATTGAAGTGCTTTCATGCCCGTTTCCCTCAGCTGACAGTCCGAGTTCGGCTTCGTGACAGAGGCTGCTCCAGGTATATGCTGTTCCCAGGGTTTTACTGTTCCCTGGCCAGGAAATGTTGTCCGTGAAAAGGAAAAAATAAATGATGAAGCACTCTTTGTTGTTGCGCTAAATCGCTGTCGAATTGATGGCGGGCATGAACAACGAAAGTTATCGCGGGGCTGAATAGATGGAACGCTTAACGTGGCTTCACCAACGAAGGGATATTTTGGCCGCTTCTGAGTGGGAAGAAAATAGTGAGGAGCATATAGCCGCTTTTAGTGACGAGCAGATTACTGTTCGTGCCGGAGAATCGTATCTCGCAGCTGAAAATGAAACCCCGCTCCACATTCCAGAGCTCACTAGCAAGGATATTTCCATTGGAAATTCCGGAGGTCGTGTGTGCGGGTTAGCTGTCACGCGGACCAGCAGTTGCGCTGAAGAGTTTGTCATTGCTGTGGCAGTATCATCGACACTGAGGGTTTCCCAGATAGCTGGTAGCGTGGTTCAAGGCGAAGGAATTCTCCAAATATGGAAGTATATAGATGGTCTCATCGACTTTGACTTCGCAATAACCTACGCCGGCGGGCGTTGCGATGCTGTGGAGTGGTGCCCATCCAACAATTTCTTCGCCGTAGACAAAGCTGGTATCAACTCGAGTAGCCGCATAGGCCTGATAACAGTCGTCTCCAATAAGTCTGCGACCATATATTGCGTACCTCATCGTACTTTGGTCTCTTCAGATGGCGAGCTCCACTCAGGTGCGAATCTAATTCAATCATGTTCAAACAGTTTACTGCGCTCCTGACCTTCATGTATGATACAGAGGCACCTTGTAAAGTAACCTTGCGGCCCAAAATATCCGTGCCTGCCTCAGCGCTTTCAAACGAGGTGCCGGTTTGCGTTAGTTGGAGTCCGCATCCCCCCCATGACAAGCTACTACTCGGGACATTCGAAGGAACCGTTGCTGTACTACATCTGATTGGAGCCACGAGTAGAGAAGAACCTTCATTCGTTGTCAGCAGTTTAATTCGCTCGGGGATAAGTATGGTAATGAGTATGGCGTGGGCACCCGTGGAGGTGCCTCCCGGCGACGAACCAGGCGACAACTCCAGTCTATTTTGCGTGTGTGCGGGTCAAAATGTGATCTTAATCTACGACATCAACTTCCCCCAGTGGCCGTTACTAGATCTTAGCTTATGCTCGTCAGGTAAGCTATGTCCAACCCCTTGCATATTTCATGAACTATTCCCCCTCGTGCAGTAGCTCTCGCCCAACGCCTGTAAATTTGCAATTGTATCTGCAGCTTTCGAGCCAAATCGAATCATGTGGTTGCCGGGCGATGGGTGCCCAATGCTGGTAGTGTGCTGCAAGGACGGACTTTTGCGCCGGTATAGCCTAGCACAGTCACCCGCGATGTGTGGCTCTTCGCTTTGCTCTGGAATGGATGGTGTTGCGAGCCTGTCTTACAGTCGTAATTTGAAGTTAATCGCGTACGGAACAGGAGGTGGTTTGGGCGGGCTGCTGGCTTGCGCAGCGCGCCTCAATCCACGCTACCTGGAAGCACGAGGTCTGGTTCACACCAATCGCTGCGTACCTAATGCTGCTGTATTCAGGGCTGATTACATACCCCGAGGGAGAACCGTTGAGGAGGGAGGCGACTGGAAAATAGATGGTGGAACAGCACACGTTACATCCTTCGAACCTGCGGTCGAGCTCTACAAACGTACGACCTCTTTCAGATATTTTTGCACTAAATTCCAGGGATTGCCATTCCATGTGGCAGCCCGGTTCTGTGGAGGTAGCACACATGCCTGCACAGCACCTTGTCTCTCCGAAAAACGTCATCTTGTTTCACCCTGCCCGGGTAGACTAGATTACTCCAGTTCGGTTCTCGCAATGTCATTAACACGATTTTGGGCTTCATTGATGTCCACTCCACAAAGGTCGTACTTCTTCCTTGAACGCCATTGCATGGCCTAGTAACCCAGCTTGTGCGCGGCCCGAAAAGTTAGAGCACAGCTCACGAAACTCCAAAAGAGGGCACGGAAAAGTCTAAGCGCAACTCTAGACTAATGGTGGAGCAAAGTTGAGCTTAGAGACTGCTCAGAGGCTCTCCGCGTGCAAATCGATTTTATTTGATGCTCGCAGGATATTAGATCACCCGAGCCATGGCCTGTGAAGCTGTAGAGTTGCGTGTGTTCACTATTAACTCTCATATTCTGTGGAGAGACAGTAGTGAACATCATGGAATGACGATCATGCCGTGTATCCGCGGGAATCCCCTTCCCTCACAATGCCTTTTTTTTTCCATCACGAAAATGTGCACATACTACAGACTATAATAATTATCGAATGGGGCATATATCGAACAAACCCGACAGAAAGTCTGTCACAGGTGTCGTCACAGGCAGCTGCAGTCCCCGGGCCTGTTGTTATCTCAAATTTTGGGTTTTTTTTCAATCAAACCTGTGCTGTTTCACGCCAGTTTATCATAGTCGATTTTCATCGAGCCATTGCACTTGTCTGTGGATGCTGGGGGTCGCCCGTTGGTACAGAATGCCGTATGACCTTCCTAGCCTGTTGTAACCTTTGAAATCAAGTGGCGGCATTTGTAGGAGCTTGCGTTCCTTGATAGATGCCGTGAGGGCATCAATTCAGGAGAGTGTGTAACGGTTGTAGCGAGCAAATGACTCAAAGCGTTAGGCCTGGATATCAGGGAAGTAAGGCGCAGTTACAGTCTACCTCATAGGTCGGGCTTAACTTTCAGGATAAAATACAATCCCCACTGGTGGCCATTCAACCCAGGAGCATATTCAAGACACTCCTGAGTATGTCAGGTGCCACAGAGCGGTGGACTTAGCCTGACAAAGGGGCATCATGGTCACTAGAATCGGAATCATATCAGTGGGTGAAGTTCAAGGCTGGAGCCCTTCAGATTGAAGCTCGGCCTGCGGGTGAAGGACTTGGTAAAGGACTTGGTAAAGGGCTTGGCTGACGAATAAATTTCTTCGATATGCCTGACCGGAATGAGACAGCAGAGGCACTGAGTTAACAGTGATAGTAGGGGGTTGTGGTCTACCACAGTATAGGTAACAAGGGTATGAGTCAGAGGAAAGCGAACTAGATCAGCACGAGAATCACCACACTTGAACAAGAACAAAATACTTGCCGAGTATAGTGTTCAGCCAATCTTACAGTGTTTCAATTCACCCATACCACGGGCGCCAGTGAAAGGATGCAGCTTGTTTGGAGCAGAAACCTTTCAGAGTCGAAGATACCAATGTAATCTGTCTTTCAAGGTGCAAAACGTCAGTCCGATAATTGTTCAAAAACTAGGCATCCTCTCCCATCTACCGCACTAGTTCCAATGGTGTGGCCTACGTGGCGGCCTCCTGCCCCTGGAGGCATCTGACGCCGCATGTACCTTTGTTTTTCTTGCATCGACGCTGTGAGAACACAAAGAACTGAGCAAGGGATACTTGCAATAGGGACGAAATAACTACAGGAAGTGTACAGATACACTATCACTCTTCAGAAAGGTGCCCTTCGCAAAGAGGCGACTGCCGGAGGCAATGTCTGCCAGTTATTCATCAGAGTAGTTACTCATCCGATTTCTCTTTATTGTGATGTGCTGCAGCACCACCTTTGCGCTGGGCCACACTGCGGTGCATATCAGCTGCAGGGGTAGGTGGAGCCAGGCGAAACGGACCTGGTGGTCAAACAAGGCACCGCAGGCACGCCAGTTGAAACTGAGGAGACGACCTTTGTTATATCACAGCCCCTGCCTGTTGCCGTGGTGCCATCAACAGGCTGGTGACAAGTGCCCCGTTTTCTAGAGTTGAAATGCCCGCCCATCAATTTTTTAAAGCCATGCGCCCTGTCCCGCCCTTGTATAACTGTCTGTGTCTGTTACGACCCGTTACTAACCCGATACAAGTTGGCTGTAAGTGCCTCACCTGGATAATGGGATTACCCCCAGATAAGACCTAAGTACTAGATATTGAGGGCAGATCACAAGTGTCTGCATGAGTGGCTACCAGGGGCCTGGCACTAGGCCAGGCCTCTCTGTGTCTACTTCGGGATTGAGTCGGCTCCCTCCTCAAGGG
>JAULKQ010069413.1:0-21504 GCA_032356285.1 Smithsoniella earleae | reverse complement strand
ACAGGGCAGGCAACAACTGCCAACCCACCCAAAAAAAGCACCAAGCGCAAGCAAATTCACAAAAGTATTCAGGAGGTATAGTGGATGTTCCTAACACAATTTTGAAGCGTGGGACTAAACGTAAGCGGAACAGGCCAAGCTCGAGAATCAGCATGCTTGAACAAGAAGTAGTTATTGCTATTATTGCTGCTGATCATGTATGCGCTGAGTGTTCATCTAGTCTTATAATCTTTCATTCAATCATATTCTACAAACTCGGCTCGACTTACTGTAAAATAAGCGAATGAGGAAATCAAATGTGTCTCTACTCGACAATTACCGCCCTTCGAAAGTGAATCATGGGCTCCAGCATAAGGATAGAGCTTGATTGGAGCAGAAAACTTTCACAGTCGAAGAAAAAAATACAGTCTTCTTTTCTACGTGCAGAATGTCAGTCGCGTTCACTGTCCACACGTTAGAAATCGACGTATCCGATAATTGTTCGAGCACGGTACCAGTTTCGCTGAGCTCGTCGTGTACCCTTGTCTAACAGGAAATATGATAGATTGTAGACTATCTGGGGCATAAAGAAGCGTGTTGTGCTCAGAACTTCCACTTGCACCATGATAGCGGGCGTACGGAGGTCATAGAAAGAGCGATTTGCCGAGCTGTCACATACCTTCATCAGCAATGTTCCTGCATGTGTGCCACGCGGAAAAGTGTCCTCAGAGTGGAGTTTTCTCTTCTTCCTTCTCTCGCGAGACTCAGAGTGGTTGCATTTTGACTTGATCCCGCCGCTCTGATACTTGGCACCCGATTCTCGGCCTTCGAGGTCATAATAGACGGTTTGAGAATCAGGTTCTATGTAGCACTGATGCAGGTATCAGGCGTCGCGTTCAGGCTATGACCGAGGCCCGTCATGGCTTCCAGCATCCGTTATACGCGAATATTTTCTCCCACCATTTGCAGCAGCTGTAAAAGCTGGTGTTGCCACAGCCATGACAGCCTACAACACACCCGATGACGTGCCCATCATCATTGGGCGCCGCTGGACGAGGAAGTGGCTGCGGGGAGAAGCGGGCTTCCAAGGGTTGGTTGTTACGGACTGGACTGAGGTTTACAACCAGCTAGACTGGCACTACACTGCGGCGACTGGCGTAGAAGCCATCTCTCAGAGCCTCTCGTATTCAGCCATTGACATGGTGCGTCTGATGCTCCATGCTGACCAGTATCATGCAACAAATTGAAAGCATTATTCACAGGCCTCCACCCCTGAGTGCATGCGCCTGCTGGTTTTCAAATACTAATCAGGATTGATCAAGTCCTGTGATCACTAAGTCTGATTCCATCTGCTTCATCCAAGATCAGTTCAATTTGATAACGAAATGGAGAGCTGGTACATTGTGCCGTTATGTGTTTCCATTCATACTTTACCCCGTTATTTGACATCGCATGCACAGTGCGACGATGTGAACGTAAGTTCTGATTGCTTATTCGTGTCCACTGCCGACGGTGTTTTGATCAGCGTCCCCTCAGTCAAGCCTTCATATCATTGCAGCTTTCAGTGTGGTTTCTGAGCTTGTCAGAGAACGCCCTATATTAAGGAGAACATCGGGGTCGTTTGATCAACACAGCGCACTCAGTTTTCCTGTACACTAACCGGGCTGAGAATGAGAATTTTCGCTGCTCGGCAGTGAGAATCACGCAGCCTGGCAAACCCTCACACCAGATGTTAAAGTAGGCGATAAGCATGGAAATGTTATCATGATTACAGTGCAGGGCTAGGCTCTGAAAGTGTTGCGTTTTGAAGACCTCAAGAGGTGAATAACTTGGGACAACCAGGGTAATCCAAGATGGCAGAAGACTTCAAGAGTCTGTGTGTATCTGTATCTGTATCTGTATCTGTATCCCCGTGGCACAGGGCTCCCTTATGAGCCCCAGTGACTCATAAGGGAGGTGAGTCCCTCCGATCACGAGGACCTGCCCTTTGTGACTCACCGTCTTTCTTTACACTTATCGTTGTTTTATCCACAGTCAGCTACAGACTTCATTCTAACTCAGCAGCGGCACAGTTGCACGTGTCCGACGGAGTTACAACAAAACTGGTGCCTCTACCAGAAGCGCTTGACCATTTTACGCCCACCGTTGACAGTCATAGTTCGAGTATTTAATCCATGAGAGGCAGCTGTTCTGCAGAAGCCCGACAAGTTTCCTGGTTATGCTGCTTGCGCCCTGTCACGCTTGTTGCCACTAATATCATCAACCCAGTTCCGTTTTGAAAGATATCTTCTAACCTCTTCAAATACGAGATATGACATCATGCCTCAGAATCTCGAGATTCGATTTCGTTAGATTTGCATTACTTTAGATCAATGTGGAAGCGGGTCCAAGTCTTAGCTAAGCGTCGATGTAAACAAATATTCCAAAGTAGTCTGTTTTCCAAAACAACATGATTATCTTGCTACAGATCTGCCATTTATACCTATGGATTGTGTCCCGCTTGGGGGCTCCACTTAGCACAAAATCTGATCCCAGGAGCAGACCACTTAGTCAGTTGAACCCCTGCCTCACCCCTCACAATTGAGTGTAAATTGGCCGATACAGCACCCACGCATTCAATCCAAACGAAACAAAATCAATGCGCCAGGACAATTTGCATCTCTGCAGTGATGTAGGTGCTGGGTTCCAGTGCTTCATGACACAAGTGCCGGTATCTGCGATGTTCCAACTCGCTGAGTTATAACGGGCCAAGATAGTGCGGCACTGAGTAATTGTATAGCTAATATTAATGATATCATGAAACAGATGAGTTAGGCCGAAGCTGAGTAATGTCAGGGTTACACTCTCAAACCCCTCTCAAAATAGCTGTTAGCCTTTTGTAGCCAATGTCCCACATGCCTAGTTCTACATCAGATGGGGAGGTTGCAGTTTACTCCCTGCTTGGATCACATACTGGATGAAGGTATGAGTCAGGGAAAGGCCGTAATGAGCTAGTTGTGACAAGTCTAGAACAAGAGAAAGCTAAACTCGGGCATAGATGGGCTCATCTGGGTTAATAGCTCCACCTTTGTGGCTGCGTAGGGGTTGCTGAATACAATGAGGCCACAGGGCAAACTTGTGAGACAGCACAGTAGCATTTTTTCTCGGACATTGCAACTGCAGATGTTGTAAGGAGAAATGTAACAGCCACGAGGCACTATATATGCGACAATTGGAGACCAATGATGAATTAAAACCAAAGGGTTTGGCATTTTTCCACCTTTCAACAGCAGAGTTGAAAACAGGTGAGGGGTGTCGTCGTGGCTAACAAGTTGTAACTAGCAAGCAACCTAGCGTATCTGAGCTAGAATAGCTATGCCTGGATGTGGGAAGTGCCCCTTGGGGTGTGGCAACAGCTTTGAGTCAGCTGCTATTGTCAGTAGTGCAATGGAGATCGATCAACAGCTCGGGATGCTTGCCATGTCCTGCGCATCAATACAATCAGTAACAAGTGCACAAGAGTGATTGCAGTGCACTACTTGATAAGTATACAGATAGATGGTGAGATAGATATTAAAGGCAGATCTCCGTGATCTGCATGAGTGGTCACCAGGGAGCCTAGGTGGCATAATGGGGGCTAGGGGTGGCCGTGGGTCAGGATGGAGGGGGGGTATCCTCTGAGTCTTCAGCTATCTTGGTTTACCCTCGTTAACCTTTATATCAGTGTGAAGCACAGCAGAGTAACATCTGCATGACGCCTCGAAACCGATATGTTGCTTCACATGTGATTGTGCCTCGCTTTGGGGTTGAAAGTGCACGTCAATGTACAGCAGGATTGGGGCTAGGGCTGGAGTTATGGACAAACACGATGCTCTTCTATTCAATGTTGTCACCTCAATGCTGTGTTCATTAATACAAGGCAAGTTTCCTTGCACACAATCCGCAGTACCGAGCAACACCTACTGTAATGGTTGTAGCAAGCGAGTAACCGAGAGCGGTAGATGTTATAGACACCAGGGAAGTAAGAAGTCGTAGTTACGGTCTCCCTCAAAGGTGGGGCTTCAACTCTAGCAGCCTGTGTGTGGCCCTGCCTGGTTGAGGGTCGTAACACTCTCTTGCTCCAACCCCACACACGCCAGTCACTGGCTAGCACTCCTGATCACGAAGATTACCCCAAGGGCAGATCATATGTGTCTGCATGAGTGGTTACCAGGGGCCTGGCACTAGGCCCGGCCGCGGGGTTGCGCACAGATCAGACTCCTACTGAAGAGCCCCATTCTTGAAACCCGATACCTCACAAGTCTGACTGGCACCCCCGAATGCATCGGGGTTCAATACAACCCCCACTGGTGCCCATTCAACCCAGGAGTATATGCACTGACCGCCTGAGTATGTCAGGTGCCACAGAACGGTGGACTTAGTCTCACGAAGGGGCATCATGGTGGCTTGAGGCGGAAAGTTGGAGCCGGTAAGCAAATGTTACATTTACAGATAGATGGCGAGATAGATATCAAGGGCAGATCTTCGTGATCTGCATGAGTGGCTACCAGGGGAGCTAGCTGTGGGTCAGAGGGACACAGACTCCTGAAGTCTTCTGCTATCTTGGATTACCCTGGTTATCCCAAGTATCAGTTATTCAGCTCTTACAGCTTTCGACTGGCACCCTTTGAGCCCCTGTTTGTAAAATCGAACACCCCATGGAGGAGTACAACCCTCGTAGTAGTCTGAGAAGGCGATAGATTACAAGGGACTATTAGTACTGCGCCATTAGATAAGTGCCGTTTAGTTACAGATGCAATTAAGGCCATTTCAGGCATCAAACCAGCGAGCATGCAGTTGACTCGACCGAAACGTTGTGCTACTCTAATCACAGGACACAAATTCATGATAATATCCAAGTGGTCTAGAACACAGTGGTCGATCCTGTGCGAGTTCAAAAATCAGGGGGGGTCTACAGAGATGCCAAGAGATCGAGGGCAGGTCCTCAGGGTCTGCATGAGTGGTTAGAGGGGGCCTAGGTGGCGTACTGGTGGCTAGGCTGGGCCGCAGGTCGGAGCGACTCACCTCCCTTGTGAGTCACTGAGGCTCATAAGGGAGCCCAGTGCCACGGGGATACACACAGACCCCTCGTAGCTGTCTTCTGCTTTCTTGGATTACCCTGGTCATCCCAAGTATCAGTCAATCAGCCACTGGTTTGACAATATGATGCTATAGTTGCCTTTGTTGATCGTTTAAGCAACACAGTTCACTGAGTACTTTGCTCTGAGAGGAACAGTGCTGAAGGGCTGGCAGTCGTCCACACAGCTGTCCCTGCGATGATGATGGTACCTGTAGTAGGGTTGGGGGCTGTTCCGTCAGATTTACCGCTGGCAATGTGCGCAGATCTGGCAGATTCTCTCCCAGATCCACGAGGACATCGACACCGAGATCCCGTCCAGCGCGTGGTCTTCGGCTCTCCTGCCGCCGCTAATAATGCATGACGCCCATGCACAGCGCTCCTCTCTGCCGGGCCCCTCACCGCTGAGGGTACAGACACCCGCTGCGTTGAAGCCCGACCCTGCGGGGTTTATGAACGGTGCAGAGCTGTCTCCTTGCACAGGTGACAGGTTCCCTGGGGAGAGCGCCGTGCATCCGAGTGGCTTGGGGACACCAGGCCATCGCGCCGCTCATCTGCAAGCAGAACACTGCAGCTTCCCGCCGGAGTACTACCCAGTTGGCTTGGACAGTGAAGGTGCCCAAGCCGTCGCTAAGCTGGTGCTCGAGGTATGCGACACCGTATCCTCGGTACTCAGGGTTTAAATGGGTTTCGGAACCTTTCGGCCCGCTTTTCCGACATGCACTTACCCTTCTCGTCGCGATGAACAGCCTTTTCTTCCCACTTGAGCCCTGTAAACCACGACGGCTTTGTATCTTGAGTTTTATATTCACTAGTTTCAGTATGTTGTTTATTCGATGGTGCCGTTTGGTTCGTACATACGAGGTCGGGATGCAGGAACCGGCGTCCTGAGCTGTTTCTGTTGGAAATAAGATTGTGCAGTGAAATTAGCGTATATTCGTCTTCTCATGGTCACCTTTGGGGACCTTAGACATGGAGGAAACTCAGCTGGAGTTCTTGTGCGTGCGGTAGTTCCAAGTAGTGGATCAATAGATAGACCACGTTGGATTTGGGCCGACAATTAGAGCCTGAAGATAGAGTTGGTGTTCGTTTCGAGGTCTCAGTTTTGGAAGAAGCAGTGCAGTGGTGTCACAAAGCAAGCTAAGCGATGGAAGAACAATTCATTCGCCTTGAAATAGTGGTTATTAGATCATTCGTGTCAGAATAGGTCGCTAAACCGTGCTTTCAACTCAATATTACTATGTCCGCGACTCTGAAGATGAAATGCTTGTGGAGCCGGACTTGACCCTCAACGCAGCGCTGGACCGCGTGCGAGTTCGAGTCTTTTGCGCTTGCATGCCCAAATATCATAAACGATAGCATCATTATGGCGCTGAAGGATTTCAAGTTTAATCTCAGTAAAAAGCGTGAGAACAGTGTACAGCAGGCTACGGTTGTTCAACTTGTGCATGCTTGTAGAGAATGAGTGCGATAGTTCAAGATCATGTGGCGCATTGTCACCCCGAAAGTTTTCACTGTTATACGAGCGCCCACTGTACATAGCTACAGCTTAGAGTTAAACTATACAGTGTCGTCCAGTGAATGTACTGGTTTTTTCGAGTTGAAATTTGACAGCGTGATTGCCGGAGCAAGTCAAGTGCATCCACCAAATCACGAAGCTGATGAGGTCAGCGAGCTTCCCTGGTGCAGGCACAGGAAGTAGTTGCCTCTGATTTCTTCCTAGGCGCATTTCAATCCAGCGTTAAATGGTGCGCAACCGCGATAGCAGAGTCTTTGCATCGCCATTTCGAAGGCGCTGCACAGCCTACGCCAACTCGTAACCCACAGAACCCACCAGTTGCAGAGCCCAGTACTCACAACCAGTTTATTTATGGTAACTCTGCCGAGGATCAGGGCAGCGGCGATAGGAGCAGCAAGCTCCATGCTAACTCGGTCCATGTTGCTCCGAACGAGGCCAGCCGTGAAGACCTGTGCATGGCTACAGCCGCTGTTGTTCCGCGTCTGAAAAGAGTTTCTGACGAAATACTGACAGAAAACTCGGAGGTGCTGTCTGGAATGTCCCAGTTACCTTCCGTTCGTGCCCTGCTGGACGCCGCTTTTGCCTGTGGACCTTTCCTCGACTTCCAAGACCTTGCACCCTGATAAAGTACAGTGATCTGTACTCGTGAGCTGACGGTAGCACTGATGAATTAGTTTCCTTAGATAATGTTTCCTAGGCGTGTTTGGTAGGTTTTGAATTTCAAGGTGTAATGATGTACTTGTACTGAAGTCTTCTTGTCGCCATAGACCATAGCTTCTGTGCTTTAGAAAGTAGCTATGGTGCGCAGCAGCTGGGCTGGGGATGAAAAGGATTGGGATCGTTGGACGTTTTTTGTCAATCTAGCGGTTGGTTGCTGAATATGTAGTGTGGTGATTTGAACCATCCGCATCATTTCAAATCGACGATCTATGAAGTTAACTAAATTCCCCATTTGCACTATCAAATAATGATAGTTTTCAAGCTTCCGATGTCTTCCGTCATCTGGGAGCTGCACAGGCGCCCAGCCTGCCTTGCTGACTTCCGGCTCAGTTAACCATGCTTACTCCTGACAAAACCCCATGTATATAGTAAAATGTAATACATGCCCAAGTCGACCTTGTTGTAACTCTTAGTTTATCTCCAGCAGGCATTCAGCTTCGCCTTGAATTGCCTAGCTTGGCTCTAATGGCTGGGAAATACTATGCACAGCTGGTATTACGAGGTGTTTCTGCCTCGCAAATGCTTCACCTCACGAAACCTCATTTAAAAAGCCTGAACGACGATGGCAGTGTGTTGTACAGCACCCACTGAATTCTCTCTGTGGGAAGGAGAATTCCACCCTAAATTGCCTGTGGCGCTCGCTTGCACTAACGCTCTAACAAAGCAACCGCGGTAATGGAAATTTGTAGTGCTTGAATGCCGTACCTTTGTCTGGGCTTCCATACACTGTGCACATCAAAATTTGCTCTCTTTTAACATGTTGCTGTTGGCTAGCACAGCTGCCAGATAACACTGTCTCCTCAATCTTCAGCCCATCAGACCATAACCTGCCCACTCAAACAAGCCTACAGCGCTATCAGTATGGATGGCAAAGTGCCCAATTGAATTTTTTATCATATTTCCTTTACTCAAAGATACAGGCCATCTCTGCAGCATCGATAACAGGGCAAGAAATCTTGTAGAAATGATCTTACAGTAGGCGAGGGCCCAACAGCCTGCCGGAGATGTGACTTGCCTCATCCAGCTCCCTGGCTGTGCGCTTGTCCTCCCTTGACAGGTTACACATTAAGAAAACAGCATTGGATCCTGTGTTACAAATTGAAGTAAATTCTTGTACCTGAACTACAAGTGTTTTGCTGTACACCGAGATACTAGAATCAGGGCATAAGCCAGTCCGTTTAATTGACATGTAGCGTGATGTCAGTACAATAATACCCTTCAGTAATAATCTACAGCAAGCTTTGCTCCCTCTATTGTGAATTTCCACCAAGCTAGTTGATACTCGTACCAATGCGAGAGTAACTTTTGCAAGTCCTGTTCATCACAAGTACTTACAATGAATTGTTGTAATAGATCAAAAAGTTCCAGAGCAAAGTCATCATAAATGTTGCAAGATATTATGAAAACTTGCGCTTCAGCATGAAGTCCCAGTTCAAAGTGAATCACTGCACATGCACAATCCTACTCCCACTTGTTGTCACTGCCAAATTTCTCCATGCTTTTTTTCCAAACGAATCTCCCTATGCATTTGGTCAGCTCTGTACAACATAGGAAAGCACCGTACTCCTGTGATGGAGAAACGACTAGTACTCCTTGTGTTCAAAGTCTGTGTGGCTGATCTGTATGATAACCACAGCACAAGGTTCTACTTGACACCCAAGGGCCACTTTACATGCAACAATTACATGCAACAATTGAGGACAAACATTTAATTGATGTGCACTGAGTCAAGCGCTCACCCAGAATTCAAGACTGAAGCTGTTCTAGATACAGAGCGCATGCAACAAAGCTTCAGTTGCTTCAGCCACAGCTGCTTTCTATTCTCTTTGAATTGCTCAAATTGACATCGAATATGCCAGTTCTTCTTTATCGTAGTAGACCCAACCACACAACAAAGCCGACGATAAACATGCGCTTGCGAAGTCAATTGCAATCGTTAGAGAATTTCTGGTAGCTGCTGATGTATTAGTTCCCAGTGCGGGGTAAAGCTAGTTGACCGAACGTGGGGGGTAATGGCAGTTGATCGAAGTACAAAAACCAATCCACAAGAATTATAAGAATTGAAGTGTAGCTGAGCGATCGGGGCACGCTTCCTGCTCTTGCCAGCGTTGCACAGGGATCCCAGGCAACACAAAATCCACACCACGTTTTTGGACACAACTTGTGCCCCTTAGAGATCACGCACGTCTATACCATCATATGTCCTCTATTTTAGATTCGATTCAGGATTCACGTCGTTGCAAAAAGACGATGTTTGGGTGGTTTATTTCAATTCAGAGACACCAGGTATGACAGAGCTTGCGTGAAGATTGAATGAATATGCATGGGTGCTCCTTGATCGTTGCTTTGCTCTCGACAACTGTAGCCCCCAGTTCCGAAGTTGGCGCATAGAGAATTGTGTTTCCGCCTTATACAATGAATTGAATAAGGGAATGCGTGTTGCTTGCATCGTACTTGGATTGTTGTCGCTGATGCTAGCATGGCTTGTTCGGGCGTGAAGTCCAGCGTACCAAGAAATGTCCGACTCAGACGCTGATGAATATGTTTACTATGGGACACCACTTGTACAAGAGCAATCCTGTCCTTACTATGCAAACAGGACAGCACCTGCCGCGGACTCGGTCAAGGTTTCATTGCCTGTGCACAAACAAGAAGTACGCGATGCCCAAGGGCGTCAGCGATTTCATGGAGCGTTTACCGGTGGATATTCAGCGGGGTATTTTAATACCGTTGGATCAGCGGTGAGTACCACGCGGAGTGCCACAGTAATTTGTGCTAGTATGTGTCTCGTATGAAAGGTGGGGAGTTGAATTCTTGAATGGTTATGGCATACGAACATAACTTTGAGAAATGGTCGTTGTGCTGAACATTTGTACGTTACGTGTGTGCTTGGCTGGCTACACATCACTCCTTAGTGTGACATTCAGGAAGGTTTCACTCCGGCAAACTTCACATCTTCGCGAAGCAAGCGAACAGAGCAAAGGCAACAAGACGTCACCGACTTCCTAGACGAGGACGAACTTGAAGTACTCAGGGAGAAGGGTCTGAGAGTTCGCTCAGAGTATGACACATTTGGAGCTGTACAAGGGAGAGCTGCTTCAACCGCAGCAAAAGGAGATGCCTCAACACGACACGGAGGCTCTGATTTCAGTCTTTTCCCGGAAGAAGCCCTTAAACCGGTGTCAAACTCAATTGGTATCCAGCTCCTACAAAAAATGGGATGGAGACAGGTGCTACCCCGTGACCAGCACGTACAACCTCCGATTCAACGACATGATATGAAGTATTGAATCTAGCACTATGTAGCTTGTATCAGGTGCTTGTTCTTCACTTTAGCAAGCTCTCGGTATCCTTCGCGATTCACAAGCATACAATGCTCAATGAATCAGGCACAGTCACACAAGGATTCTCAGCTCCTCGAAATAAGCTTCATTCTGTTTCAGTGAACTTGGAGTTCGCTTCTGTCCGCCTGTGCGTTTTTTGCTGGCCTATAATCGGGGAAATTCCCGCATATTTAGCAGAGCCATCGCATGCAGGGCAAAGGGATCGGTCTGCAAGAAACTCGCAATTTGGAGCAAATGGGATACGACATGTCCAGCATCAAAGCCAGTCCAGATGACGAAGGGCCAATAAAGCAAAGGCGATGGGGTCCTCCGACAGGAGTTCACAAGCACAACACATCCATCGTTAAATTGCAGCCCAAAGACAACACCCAGGGACTTGGATACGATCCATTTGCGAACGCAGAAGAATTTCGCGTTGCTCGCAATCGAATGAAGGAAACACTTGCGGCCCAGAAGCACGCACAATCTACTGGAGGTGCGTACTACCGATGAATCCACCGCTGCAACGTCTCCGATACGTTCATAGTGGAAGGGCGCTGCACTATTTCTTCTTTCACCCAGAGAGTAGAGTTAAAAAACACCATTTACGCGGATAGTGGTGCAAGCCTCACGTAGGTAGTATCTCGTGACAAGAGTCATACGTACTAATCTATGCAAAATCGGCGACATACAAGCTTGCAGCACGTAATCAAGTCTTTTCACAACGCCAATGCAAGACTTCACCTTTTGTTATCCGTCAGTAGCAGGCCTTGAAAGATTAGTCAAACTGATAAATGCAGTCAATAATGTCAGAATGTCTCCAAGTTTTGCGCCTAGATGGTTGTGAAAGAACTTCTCGGAAGTAATAAGGTACAATACAGAAAGATGGTGGAGTGTTATGGATGAGAAAGAGTGGTTACAGGGGAGCTGCGGGTCTGAGGGCCGGAGAATGGCATGCAGACAGAGACTGTCGAAACCTTCTGATACTGTACTAAGTCTTGAAGAAATGTCTTGGTGGACAGGACACGTTTATTTAACAATGTCATGTTGTGAGTGTTTCAATGAGTAAATCCAAGCAAAGGTGCACAATTTCAACTTCACCTTTTCCTTGACAAGTGGAATCCAGTTTTCAACACTCGGCCTATCGTCCCATAGCCGCCACTTCAAAATTTAACATGCACACCACTAAGTGAAAATGGTAGTTGCTTTTGTAACGGATGGCGAAAAGAAAAAAGGAGAAAACCTTTCGAGAACAGGACAGATTAGTTTCAAAAGCACGTTCTTGACGAAATGGCCCATTTTCGGGCGGATGTCGACCTTATATCGAAGTAATTGTCAAGTTGCGACGAAGTCCCGTCCGAATTCATGAAACGTCGAAAAGCGTCCGAAAAGTTTTACCTCTAAACGTCGAGAAGCTAAATAAAAAAATAAAAAACTATTGTGCCCAGATTCGAACCATTTTGCCGTAAGCCTTTCAAAAACCTTTCTCTTGTCCTGTCCACATTCAGTGCGTACCTGAAAAACGGTGTACGTCAGCTGTAGCAGTTTTACACAACATACTCGTCTTCTTGTTTCCCCCATTGCAGTATCTCATCATTGCTAGTGCATGTGAGTTAAACTAAATCAACTTGGTCATCGTCATCAACATACACACCTACATTTAGCGTATCAACAGCCCTGTTGTCGCATCACACAAAAATGTGAAGTCACATCTTGCTTTGATTTCGTTGAGAGCACAGCAATTATTTTGTCCTGGGCAAAATGTTTTTTGCCGCAATTTAGCAATTACTACAGCAAGCTGCCTGAAAACCCATTGAAGCAGTGCTACATATCGCAGCCTGGTATTCAGCAACATAAGGGAGCTTACTGAGCTGTATAAAGCTGCTCTCTGAATCACAGAGGAGCCTGGCCTGTTGGCAACCACTTTTGAAATACTGTGCATTTACTCTCGGAATCTTCCTGCTCACGTAGTCGCCAAATTTAGTGTCGGAGTTTAGATGACAGGGTTCTGGGTAGGATGGATGCGCAGTGGGCAACAGTTTAATTAACAAAGCTGGATTCAGGGCCGAGGAGAGGGCTTGCATTCGGCGGGTCAGTGCTGGATGACGACCACATGGATGTAGCAAACTATGCGGATGACGGTGACCCTAGGGCCGGGCTCCACTACGAGGTGGTGTCGTCCGAGGAAGAGGAGGACGTCCGCCCCGGACGCACGTCCCTCGCGAGGGTCGCAGGTTCGGCGCCGACTCAGCTGCTCAAAGCCCGCCAGGGCACTATGAAGAACGACTCCTTCATAGAGGGGTTCGTTCGAGGAGAAGTCCAGCCCCCGCCGACAGTGACCAGCACCCCCGTCCCCCCCAGGCTGTTCTTCTCCCTCCACAAGTTCTCCCAGCCTTGCTCGCGTCTGTACGGCGCACTTCGGCCATCCTCACAGGCGGCCACCGGCAGCGCAGCTGCCGCTCCCGCCGATCCCCCCACTGATAAGGATCAGCGCCAACGCATCGACGTTGCGGCGGCCGCCGTGGCTAGAGGCGGCGACGAAATGCTGCGTTTTTTGACTGCAACTCATGCCGGGGATGCCGGCTACCAGTTCATTTCTGGCGGGCCGGGCTGCCAGTACTTCTATCATCGTGTCGAGCAGATTCGTACTGTACTCATGCGGGCTACCGCCGCCCTAGCCCAGCTGACACGCCTGTCAGGCCCCCCTCCCCCGGCCCAGCCTACCCCTGCCCCGAAACTGACTGCCGGAGACCGGGCAAGCCTCCTGGGGGAAGCCCAGCTTCTCGGCGGGACCGGCCCAGCCCCGCACCATCGTGAAACCGCCCAGCCCCAGTCATCTGGCGCAGGGGATGTAGACACCACCCGCTCTGGCCTCCTGGCTCGCGCCGAGCAGGTCGGCGCTATCAGAAAAGGGGCCGCAAGCTCCTCTCGGTTCGTCAAAGCGGGGCAGGCTCCCAGCGACCCCAGCGTAGCAACCTTAGACAAAAACCCTGACGTGCGTTCCAAATTTCAATCCCTCAATCCCTTGCTGTAGTACATCCACGTGCATGCCCCTATTCCGCTGCGCTGTTCTGGCGTACCGAAATTTACTGTTGAATCCAGCCCAGCATTATCTCAGCGCTTCTTAATCTGGCCATGTCTTCTGCCTTATAAAGGAGTATTATTGTACTATTGTACGTCATTTTGTGATGAAGGATAGTGCTTCGAAGCCAGCGAGAGCCAGAAAAGACTGGCCACTTGCTGACGAAGTACGGCTTCTTGAATAATAATGGACAAGGAATTAGAGCTAGTACGTTCACAGATGGGTATGCAGGCCAGGTGTCTGAACTGGTTCACATTTGATCATGTCTCAAGTAGCTAATGTCACTCTGGTCAAAAAGTGGCTGTATTAACTTCGGTACTCTGTGTAGCTTTAGCTCCGTTATGGCGTCATACTGGTGCGTCAATATTGCTGTAAACAATTTTTTACGATCTTGTGAGCTAACGCTTAGAGGCTACCATGGAACGTATTTCTGTGGGTTGGATAGAATAGTTTGGTATGTTGTTATGGTGTTCAGGAGCGCAGTGGCCACACTGGGGACCTCCCTCCTGTCAGAACGCAGATTGACTGGCAGCCCAGCGCTCTACTATGCAAACGGTTTAACGTTCCACAGCCTGCCCCTTCGCGGCCCTCCACACATGATGCCCAGGCCGCGAATACAGACTACTTGAGCATGCCCGCCTCACAACGGGGCGACGCTTACGCTGCACAGCTTCCAGATTCGTTCAAGGTGCAGTCAGACGCTGCCCAGGCACTCCCAGCGCCTGGAGAGGAGCCTCCACTCCCCGTCGGGCCAGCTGTGCAGCCCCCCCCCTCCCGATGACGCCGACCTCGATCTCACGAAAGCCGCCGAAGACCTGATCTCCAGTATCGAGGGCGACATGGCACTCGAAGTGGAACAGGTTCGGGCTCTCAATTCACTTGCAACCTGTCAGTAGCTTCTCAGTACACTATTCAATAGGGATTGGTTGCATGAGAAAGATCCAGCATATTACTACATCTGAGGTCCCAAGAGTAGATATTCATCTGCATGAGTGGTTACTAAGCCCAGGCCGCCGATCGGGTATGCGTCGGCTCCCTAATAAGGGAGTTGTGAGCACAGTTAGAGATAAGGGACTGGCAGCCCTCAACTATCTGGGAGTTACTACTACAGCTGTTACAGCCACTGCTATTTTGTCACATCATCTGAACCTGCGTTCCGCTGCATATTCAATTCTTCCCGCTTTGGTATTTCTCAGCCATCAGATTTGTACAACCCTAATGATTGATGCAGTGAATTTGAGACTGAGAGGACCAGTACTCTGTAGTTTATGTGACTCAATTTTGGCCTTTGATTTTGTTCAATACCGCTGCGAATGTTATTCTGTACAGCGAAAAATCGCGAATCGTTGCTCCGATTGGTACGCTATCTCGAGGGTATCTGTGTAGTTTGTGACAGCTGTTGGTAAGCTGTGGAATTACTGAGAAACGTGCGGGGGGCAGTGCAGATTTTCTAGAGCCTGGTGTGGCAAGCTTGTTGGTTTCAGCTTACATATGGGTCTTTTGGGTATAGCACTTCAACCACTGCCATCACTGGGTGTTTACGTTGTGGCTGAAGCTGACAGTGGGGCATAGGACTGGGTGTGCTCAACTGATGGTTGATACTGACTTCACTCGCTTGAGACAATCACAGCCTTGTTGTGTGGTGATTAGTGTATTGAGGATGGGAAGCAGTAGGGTGAAATACGCTTGTTTGATGATGCATGTGTGGGGAAAGCTGGTAGATTATGGCCTCAGGGTGGATTTGTGCATCTGGCCGTTCCGGGCATCAGAGCTTGCGTACGTAGAGTGACTTGTTTGGTGGCTACAGGCAGCTCCAGAGCCGGGCGAGGTTCCGATCGAGAAGCCTGTGGATGTCTTCAAGGCTATATTCGAGAATACGGACTCTGAGGATGATGAGGAAGAGGAGAACGCTAGGGAAGATGGCCAAGCAAACCTGGTGGTGGCAGGTGAAAATGTCACAGAGCCGATGAGTCACGCTCCGGTGCCACCAGCTCCGATTGATGCTGCTGTCGCTCTTAAGCAAGGCCGACGTGCTGTTGCATTTTTGTCGCAGTCAGCTGAACCTCGAAGGGGATTTCACCTGACAAGCGGTACGGGCTTGCCGGTAGCCTGTCGCCTTTGCTACGTGGTATTCTTGAATAGCTGTGGGACACTCGAGATTGTTGTGTAGATGCTGGAGAAGATTGGTCGGAAAGTGAGGGTGAGGGTTCACGGGGGACCCGAACTGCTGCTGAGGCGTCCAGAGGTCGAGATGGTGGCATATTTGACGAAGAAAAGAGGGATGGGCATAGCAGCAAGGATCACAAGCGGCAGAGATCGAAGTCCAGCAAGTCTGATAAGCATCACAAGAAGAAGCGCAGGAAAGAACGAGAGAAGGAATCGGAGGCTGAGCTGCTTGAACGGGCGACGTTAGTGCTGCGTAGTGAAGTCGCGTCTAGGAATATTAGTACAGATGAAATTATCGCTTTAGCTAAAGATCTTAAACGAAAGAAGAGAGATAAAGAAAAAGACGAGCGGAAACGAGAACACAGACGGAACTGAGAGATAACTCTTTCGTGTTGTAGTGACAATGTACCTTGGCCATTTGCTGTAATTGCGGTTGCCACTACCTGACTGCAACTCCTGAAATGAGGTACAATTGTCAATGTTCCGCAGCGGGCTAAGTGCAGCCTTTCGCATTCTTACAGTCGCACTGGCACTCGGAAAAACTTTTCAGATATCGCTACGTTTTTCAGTCAAAGCTACAGTTTCCGCGAGGTCCCTGTGCCGGGAAACAGTGGAAGAGGTGCCCAGAATTGGAGCAACCTCGTGTTGTTGGCTTGAAAACTACTTTACCGGCTGCGAAGAAGCTGATCCCCTCTAGAGTTCCCGGGTTCCAATCGCGTCTGCTGTGTTGAGTCTACTCGAATGCCAGGCCCTATCATCAACCTGGAATTTTACCAGATGATACTCAGTGTACAGTCGCACCGTACATGACTTGAAAAGTCTGGATGGAATAGGTTATTCTTTCCAAAGGCGACCATGCGCGTATCAGATACTTCAAGATAGCGACAACTCTTGGTTTCAGAAGACGGTAAAAAGTAAGAATTCTGTCTACTAGATACTTGTCAAGCTTAAACAAAGCTGAACTGCGCCAAATCTCCGCAACTGCTGTTTTCTTACACTGCCAGTTGTTTCCCTCGCAGTGTTTCCTGTGCCTCAGTAACGTAGGAAAGCTCATGTTAATTAAATTTATGCCTTTCAATTGTATCCCAGAAGGAAATCTGTCGGGCTTTCACCTGAGTAGAAGACAGCTATCGTGGTTTGAAGGCAGTGTGAATACGCCTAGCTCGCACGAGGGATGAATCCCCCACCCCCCCCCAGTAATTGTCGCTGTTTACTTCTAATACACAGATGAGATACAATGCAGCCGTTTGCCATTGTACGGCTGTGAACAGAATGTAGCACTATTTTGGGCCAAAGCCGGGGGACGTTTTGGAGCTGTTCAGGTTTTCAAGCCAAGAATGGGGGGTAACAAGATGCCAACTGTCTCATTCTAGAGAGGTTAGTAGCTTCCAAACACGGGTACTTGTTGACACTCCTGTAGCTCGGTATTCGTTTTTGAAGTCGTTAAGGGAAGGTCGGGGCTTACGCACTGTTAATAGGTATCTGTAACATAGCATCTATGAGAATGAGATAGCGTCTCGACTGAGAAAACTTCATCATGGTGAAATCAATCTCCAAAATAGATAGTGCACCCCAAGGTGTTACGCACAGCGTTGCTGCGTACTGGTTAGAGCCCAAGACAGAGAAGAACTTCCCCAATTTGATCACAATCCGCACAACGGAGTTTTCAGTCTTCTCAGTCAAACATATAGATGCATTGCACGGTCCTGATGGTCCCTCAAAATCTATCCAGCGGTGCCATACTCTTCAGCTGGAATTCACTACTCACTTAAACGGAGACGTACAAGCCATCACTTGCTTGCCAGCTCGACGACAGAGATACAGAGATTCAATCATCATCGTCTTTGAATCAGTATGTCCCTTATCGTCTGCCCATCCGAATGTTTTCACGGTCATAACTGAGCCTCCGAACGCGCAGGGTCAAGTCTCGGTCATGGCATGGGATGTTTGCAAGCTAAAACCTGTTCCAACCAGTCTTCACATGTTCAGCCCACGGCAGCTGCCTAAAATGACTCGCTCAGTCGCGACTATGCCTCCTGTGGCTGTAACTGCGCCTTCAGCTCGTTGTGCAGCCATTCTGCTCCATCAGTCCTTCCTAGCAGTGCTCCCTGCTATCACACCCGGTGTAAAGCAAGAGGTAGCATGTATGCACTGTGCAGCAACTGTCGGAAACTCGTTTGTAATCGATCTCAGCACCCATGGCATACGCAACGCCAAAGACTTCACCTTCCTGCACGGGTATGGCAATTTCTCAGACCCAGCTGAAACCTCGAGTCCCCAAAACGCTCGAAAATAGCGTAACTTCTTCTTTTCGAATTTCCCTGACATGATTTCTCCCGGCCATTTCCATGGAGAGATGGAACATCGTGGAGCGAAAGGCTGCTCGTAACATGCCGGCATCCAGACTTGAAAACCTTGGTGCATGCCATCCATTCGTGTCCATTTAGAATCGTGAGATGATTTATACTATGTTTATCTTCCCAACAGTCCAAATTTGCTGTGCTCCACGCTCGGAGGACAATCTTCCTACCAGCATAAAGCTCCTCGATTACTCGTGTCTCGACGTTATAATTAGGCCCATTGATTTTTCAGCTTCCACTGTGCAATTTGGGCGTGGTTCTAGACGTAATATCCGAGATATCCTGTTCCTTTTGTGTCTCGTACGTGTTTCAACACCGTCACGAGTAAGTGACCGAGAGTAAGCACTTAGTATCAGCGCCGTGCAGTACATATATTTTTCTGACTAGTAGGCGCGCTTGGGCGCAGGGTGGATGCTGCAGTACTCGTGCTGTACGAAGCACAACCCTCATGGGCTGGTTCACTTCACCGGAAGAAGGACACTTGTGCAGTCAAAGCTTTGGCAATCACTACATCGGGAAAACCGCAGCCGGTGTTATGGTCTTCTCAAAGACTGCCTACAGACAGCTTCGCTGTAAGAGCGGTTCCAGCAGGGGGAGCGATAATTCTTAGCGCATCCCTGATTGTGTACCAAAACAAGGTGTGAAATTGTCCAAGTTTACCAATGCACGGTGTCCGTTCCCTGCCGTTGACGACATTTGGCCCTCTCATCTGCAGTCTTCTCGCATCTGCATAGCCACAGGCGCATCAGCAGTTCCTGGAGTCGTCCCAGATGCTCCAGATTTTGCAAATATGGACAGCCACGAGGTAGCACAGCACGAAGCGGTGGCGCTGGCGGACAAATTCGCGGTCAACGTGGCACCTTCGGTAGTACCGGAAGCAGCAAGTCGAGCAAGAACAGCTGAGCTCGGCGCAGAACTCTCTCTTTGCTGCTTAGAATTTATAACCAATCAGGTAGCTCTCGTTGCCTTGTCCTCCGGCAAGCTTATCCAGCTCTCGCTACAGGTACGCCATCCTACACGCAGAGCAGAAGCGGACATCAAATTTCCGCACACAAACCTATGCTGACACCAAGCCACCTACATGCAGCGAGAAGCAGGTGGTCGAGTGTGTGGGATCACGTTAAAGCCTGCAGGCAGCGCAGCGCCACCTTCGTCGCTATCGATTCTGGGCAGATCGCTCATCTTTGTCGGGTCATGGCTGGGCCACTCGAATCTAGTTTCGTACAAATTCCAAGACCCAGAAGCGCCAGTTAGCCCTCGAGCGAACCCCAAACGGATTTCCGAGTCCAACCAGAGCCCGCAGACCGAAGGGGGGAACCAGGAAGGCCAGGCAACCCCCCAGGCGGGCCAGACAAAGCAGGAGGCCCCTTCCGAAGACATACAAACAGCCGTAGATGCGGCTGCGGCTGCAGCCGCGTCGCCTGTCGCCACCCAACACCCCTTCTCAGAGTCCCTCCTGCCTGCTTCGGGCCTGGATTCCCTAATCGAGCAAATGCGATCCTCATCAGGCGTCGCCGATGATGTCGGCAAGAGCAATGGAGAGGCAGAGCCAACCGATCATGCTGCAGCACCTGGGGTCTCACCGGGGGTCCCGGAGGTCAACGGGGCGGGGCTCGGTAAACGGGAGGCGCCAGAGAGTAGCTTAGGGGGCACCGAGGAGCCAGGCCGTGTCCCCAAAGCCGCACGCATGGCCGAAGATGCTGTGCCGGGGCTGCCTT
Source organism: Smithsoniella earleae (assembly GCA_032356285.1). Lineage (NCBI taxonomy): Eukaryota > Viridiplantae > Chlorophyta > Ulvophyceae > Smithsoniella > Smithsoniella earleae. The sequence continues at coordinate 1,542 of JAULKQ010069413.1, read as the reverse complement.
TCGGCCAGGTCACCGGGGGGGCATTGGGGGCAGCCATCCCCGGCCTTGGACTAATCGGCACCTCCGCACTTGCCAAAGAAATGAGCCAAGCTATCACTGCAGAACCAGAGGCTCCCATCGAAGAAGGCAATGCCTCCGCGTCCGAGGACGACGAGAATCTGGAAGCTTCCCTCTACCAGTATGTTCTTGAACATTCCCGAGGCCTGCAGTGGCAGTAGTTCAGATTCCAGCAGCTCACACGAGTGCTCACAGGTGGCTCGTAATTCAATCTGGCCCCTGTACTTCACACAAAAACACAACAGGGCCAGGGTTCAAAATTATTGTTTCACCTGGCGAAATTCACGGTTTTGTCCAGGACGTTTGGCCAAAAAAAAACCAGTAAATGGTACAGGAACATGCCGAAGGCGTGGATAATGTTAGAAGCTTACTTACGACTGTATTGATATCAAGCAGCCATGTCATTTGTCACTAGGAAGCTGGCATCATGCATCTTGTATGATGCAACTCTGCTTAATTTGCAGCCTTTGTATTCTGACTTGTAGTCCCCTATATAAGCCTGTAGCTGTAGCATATGGACATCTGAGCGCATGTTCCACGCTAACACGTTCCACTAATAACGTGTTTGTCTTACAGATAAATACTTGACGGTCGCCGGTTTAAGTTTACTTGTGTTTGAATTCCTGTTTTGGGGTGAAGATCAGCCTTTACAAAAACTTTCTGGAGGTGCTCCATTGCTCTAACCTCCATGCTTCCATGTATCTCTTAGTCTATGTGAAATTTTACGAGGTCTTATGCCACTGTGCTCGTGTGAACTGGGTCCTACCTGTCTCTTCTGCCACATTGACCATCCACCATGACTGCAAGTTACACACTTTGCCTCCATTTATTCTAACAGCAATATAAAAATGTTATGTCGCTGACTTATTTGGTCGCCAGAACAAGGTTTATCAGCATTATTTGACCCACCCGCGAGATGCTTGGCAGTCACAACCATCAGCAAAATAGGTCACAATGTCTTATAGTTGAGGAACCGTCAGCGGGGCAGTCAGGAACCCCAACTTCCTGATCGCTGACGAAGAACGCAACTTGTCCCCCCCTAGCAATTTGATGACAACGGTGTGAGTCCATAAGTTGTGAGTTGAGGCCCTGGGATCCGCCCATGCTGCAAAGCTCTTGTCTTCATTGTAAAAGTACACTCCCTGGATACCTCATCCTTCGAGCCATCTTCTTGAATGATTTGTAATTCAATTTCAACTGGATTGAGCGTCGCATCCCATTCACCGCCCGCAAGATCTACCACGTCGAATTCTTGTGGTAAAAGTAGTGTTCTGCAGGCTGCTTAGTGGACGAGTAAGCGGTTCGTAGGAGCTATCGATAGTGAAATTAACGAGACACAAGACTTGTGAGTCAAAGGTTTATTCGTCTCTTGAAGACTCTTATGGAGACCCCAGGAATTATATCGCCCAGGGTGCCCTTAACTCGATTGATTCCACCTACAGTCAACAAGTTCGACACTTTTTATCATTATTCGCGTCAACATGA
>JAULKQ010069402.1:0-21512 GCA_032356285.1 Smithsoniella earleae | reverse complement strand
TTGAACCAAGAAGCGTACATTTTCAAATCACAATGGCAGTATTCATGGTTCTGGTTCATCATATTTTGGACAGACTCATGGCTGTGAGCCGAGTAATTGCGTTTGTACGCTCGTATTTCGTCATGAAATCGTGACAATGTACATAAATGTTCATCAAGCACCATATAAACAAGCAGCTCTGGCACACAAGCCAGAGCTGGCTTCGCATGTACCCCCTCGTGATCGACACCTCCCACAGCGTATTGCAGCACCGCTTCCAGTGTTCGCACATGCAGTTTACTCTCTTGAATCCAAAGTGATTTTCAGTTGCTTTTGCTTCAAATGACTAAGAGTTCGGATTAAAATGTCTTCTTAACCTTAACCAGAGTAGTCTACTTAACCAGAGTAGACTGTATTGGAGGTACATCTAGAGGGTGAGGTAAGTATTCAGACTACACTCACCCTTGCTTGAAAGTTACACAATTCCAATGCACACTCTTTAGTGAGTGACAGAAGTAGGAAGTTTGGACCACTCCACAGAGAGGGGAACATTGTCTTTATTTGAGGAGCTTCTTGGTTATTGTCTTGTTGATGTTCTGCTCAAAAGTCACGAGTATCACAGAATGCAATGTCACTTACTACCTCTGGCAGTTGATATTCGTATTCAAAATTCCAGCCCACGACACTTTCAGAATGAATTGCAATCTTTATTGATGTTCTGTTATATTAGACATCACCATATTCTCGAGCTGGCATAGCTGAATAGCTCCAGTCTTTGATATGCTCGGTTGGAGATGTGACATGGAACAGTAGACTGTTTAAAACGAGTCATGTAGACTGGTGGGACAGACTTTTCTTACAGGTGCTGTCATGGAACAACTTTTGGTCTGAATGCACCCCACCAATACACCTGAAACTGTCTGGTATATACTGCATCAAGAAACATCTGTGAGTTACAAATTCAGTGCAAAGTATCAGATTCTAATTCACATGTCCGGCAGCTCTGTCAACTGAAGCTTGCCTAAGATTTGTCAAAGCAGGAAGTACAAGAGGAAAAGGATCTGTGGAAAAAATTATCCGGTTTGAGTCTAAGGAAAGGGATGAATCCCAGCTCTGTGAAGAGTGTAGGTTAAATTCAGTACTCAAAACAAATCATCGCAGACTTGTTCAAGGTACTTCCGCCTCCAAGGCTTGGCCAACTTGACTAGAGCGGCTTCCTCTATCTGACGAATTCTCTCCCCACTTAATCCGTAGGCAGCCGCTATCTCCGTGCGAGTGAGACTCCGCTGTTCGGAGTTTAAGCCGAACCTAAGTCGTAAGATATTACTTTCTCTTGCGTCTAACGTTTCCAATACGCTGTTCAGAGTACCAGCTGCTACTTGTTCACGAACTTCAGTTTCAAGAACTGCTTCAGCATTGTGTCCAGATGAAACGTTCTGCATGATTCGTAGCCCAGGTTAAATTTTTGGACGTTTGACCGTGGCGGGTATGCTCAAAACACTTGCTAAGATGACCACAGAAAATGAAAAGAAGGGATGACTTTACCTCGTTGGACGAAATTATATAGTCTATGAAATCTCCCGCCAGTACGTTATCAAATGCTGGCTTATCTAGTTCGAGAGTAGGAAGACCACTCGAAAGTGTATTTTTCACTGTCTTCGCTGTCAAGCCGCTATAAGCGGCAAGTTTTTCTATCAGATAGTCCTGGTTAGAATTGAGCTGATGAGCTTCATCCGCAGTAGCTTTGGAAAGTAACTGCTCCTTGATTTTGAGAAGCCTTCCAAGGGAATAGTGAATGTGAGTGGGAAGTTGTACAGGGCGTCCCTCTTCAACAGTGCACCGTCTCACATTCCTGAGTGCATAGTGATATGCATAGGAGGAAAATTTGCATTCATGAGAGCTGTCGAAGCGGTCCAGAGCGTCCGACAACCCTGCGGATGCTTCAGAAAGTAGTGTCGGAAAATCGACTTCGCTAGTCGAAGCTTTTCTCGCTACAGACGCGGCTAGTCTTAAGTTGAACCTCAAAAGCAAGCTCCGTGCCCGCCTGGCCTGTTCCATCGCCTCTGCTGCAGCTGGTGAAGATAGGTTGAGTTTTTGGGAAAGCACAACCTGGTCTTTACCCGAGGGTTCCGGGCTTGCGTACTCTACACCATGCTGACTAACCCGATGAACTAGCGAGAGAAGTGTTGTCTCCTCATCTTTGGATAGGACGCGGACATTGCCCTTTCCGTACTGCCTGTGCGAACCGAGAAGTATATTCCGGGTTAAATTTTTTTTTGAAACACACAGACATACAAATTGAGGCCAGAAGTAATAACACAACAGTACTCCAGTAAAAAAGAAGCCCCTGCAAAAGCATGCCGTAGCGTCGGGGGCATACCCGCTCTTATCAGCTGCAGAAACCTCTCGTTCCAGACCAAGGAGAAAAGTGTTAATGGTTGGTGAAGCCTCTTTCCTTCTTCTATTCTCTGACTGAGAACGCGAACGACTTCGTCCCGAGCGTCTTCCAGGCATACCTCGCGAAGGTGGTCGTGCCCGGATTACAACCGGACGACTTGTTGACATCTCCTTCCACTCACGTTCCATTTCAGAGCGGCAAGTTACTGGCGAAGCGTGGGAATTATCTCTGTACAGGGATTCCAATTCGAGACGATCCACAAATGGCTCTACAGAGGGCTGTAGTCTGTCACAGGTTGCCTGTTCAGGACTGGAATCATTCAAACGGTGAGGAAACCCCCAATGATCTAATCGTAGTGATGAGCGCCCCCAACTATCGACACTAGAGCGGTGTGGACTGGCATTCACGGCATTTCTCCTGCCTGTAGATTTGGGCGAGGGGTTAGCTGACGAGCCAGTGCTTACACCGTGCTTAGCCCAGGACATGACTAGATCCAGGATCAACAATTTGTCTTAGTCGGAAAAATAACCTCTCTGTTGCACAGTATTCGATACCTGCCTGAACTACGTTTGCAACGTCAGTCTCAAATTCACTTCTACGCGAGGAAAACACGCATGTGGCAGTTCATATCATCGATTGTTTCATAACTGAACAAGAAATAGAGGACGTCGATAACTAATGTGCAGTTCACAAATTAGAATGAGGAGAGCAGCGAAGATTTGCACACCCGTGGTATTGGAGATCCTCATCGTAGCTTCGCGAACGTTCTGACACGAATCTGGTTCGTGAGCAGCAGAACGCCATCCGAGTAGGTAAGCATGTACTATCAAAGTGGATGTCCAAAGTAGATCTATAAACTATATAGTACATCTAACTAGCTACGCGGCGATCTAATTTCGTTGTGGTAGTAGATTTGAACAGGAAAGCTTGGGCGATTCCTCGAGATTTCAAGCAAGATATGGACTACGTGCGCACCTCTATCGCCACGGTAAGCAATTGTGGTGTAGCAACGCCGTAGTTAGCAAACAGTGGATCAAACAGCTCTATCTTGTGTCTTATGGAAAAGTCCCACAACTCCCCCGTGCTCCCTCGTCTAATAGCTTGGCTTAAGTTACTGACTTCAGTTTTCATTTGTGCAGAGACCGTTCTTCTAACGCTCACTGATATATGACAGACACGAGCTCAGTTTCTAAAACAGATGGGCTTCTTACGAGCCATTCATTGGCACCTTTTGAACAAATTTTCACTGATCTTCTGCGGCCGCGTGCGTTTCGTTAATGCTTGAAGCATCGCTAGGTGCTAACAGGCAGTAGAAGCTGGCGCAATTACGCAGGACTTCCAGCAACATCTGCAGTTAAAGGTGCCTTGACTAGAAACTTTACGTCTCAGCACAAGTTACAGCTTTGTAATAGTGTTCCCAGTGTGAGAGTACCGATAGTTGGGCCCTTGGACAAATTCCTGCCGACTTCTCACCTACGATGTTTCGGCGGCAAATGCTAGTGGTTTGTATAGTTATAGCCGGGCTGTGGTATGTACCTAATCAACATTAATGCCGATCGGCGGGGTCGACCGTGCAAGCATAACACACTATGGTTTTTAGAAATAGAAAACAAAAGAAGCACAGAGTTGAGCGATTGCCTAGAATCTAACTAGCCTGATGTTAATGCGTCATTGACGGTAACGTAGCAGATGTAAACACGCTACGACGAGGGTGTTGAGTTTGGATGCAAAACCTACCCGTACAGGTACCTTGGGCACGCAGGCAAGGTTTCAAATAGTTATCAGCCAATCCTTACTCTCCATTTTAAACTTGAAGGTTACACTATTGCGAGGACCTGTGAGTGAGGACGGTGACGAGTGTGTGCTGATTATCAAGTTCACCTGAAAGACAATCCGGTCAACAAGTGGTTCACCACTAGCAACCCTGATCACTGTTGTACGCGAATGAAAAAGTACCGCATTTCTCAAAAGAATAATTTCGAAGTAGATTCTTCCTGTGCTGCTTGCTTCAATTATTACTTTCCCAGCAGCTGCAAAACTTGCGATGCTGAATTACCTCCGCATCCTCCACCAGCTTAAGACTGTGGGTGAGGGTTTGACTCCGACGGTAGAATGTGAAGATCACAGTAACTGAATATGCCTGTGTACTTACTTACAAGGGCAGCTTAACAGTGAGATGCACAGCACTGAGTGGACTAGCACCTAAAAAAGTCATCTCAAGACCACTACAAAACATCCCGCTAAAACGGTACGTTCATCTTATCTACAACTAACACCACACAGCCCACCAGTGCCAGGTGTGGGTCAATGTCAATATTCATCAAGCATACTTTGTCAAGTCTACTAACGTCCTCCGTTTATTCCGGCCCTACCTATATGGATGCAGCAGTAGCTCCAGAGCCACAACCAAATTCAATCCACTTGTCAATGGCCCCAGCCAATCCCTCACGTGTGGTGCACCCCAACATGGCAACTGATCAACTACACGCACCAAAACTTTGAAACAAAGAAAGACATGCACCTGTTCGTGTACATATTGCAGCAGGCCAAGAGCATGTCGAAACAAAGACGCCTCTCTCGGCTGCTGGGATCGGCGCCTGCAATGAAAAAGTCGCCCCCAAACCAGCCTACCCAACCGAAGAACTTTCAACTTATCTACAGCTACAACACTCTGCATCCAGAGCACGAAATCTGCCTGCCTGTCGACGCCAGCAACGTTTGATAAAGACGTCGTCGTCCTACAGTGACACCAGGCTAAAAGCAACACACTACGGCACACTACTATTGTCCAACGGACTGGAACAAAGCACACGTCATATCGAACACACGCGCGGCTCAAGCGACGCCACGTTAATATGTAGTAATGCGCGAGCGCTCGTCAACCCTGTTCAGCAGGAGCTGCAGTTTCCCTACACTCAGGCAGTTGCCCAGCAGCTGCTCGTACATCGGCTGCATCTTCAAGCGTTGCCACTTGCGGAAAATGCTGAGCGACTGCAGCTGGTGGAGCCCACGCAGGCCACTTCCGAGTGCCTCCGCAACCCCGGGATTCACCTCGTCACATAGGAAGTTGATCTCCAGATCCCTCAGTTTCTCAAGCGAAGACAGGCGCTGGCAGATCGTCCTCGCATCGAACACGGTGACGGTGCGGCAGACAACACAAACGTGGAGAACCTGCAACGACGCCATACCAGACAGCGAGCTAAGCTCGGTGATAGACAAACCGACGCCCTGAAGCTGAAGTTCACGTAAGCTGGTCTGATGTTTTACGATGCGGCCGAGGACCCGGCTGGCGCGATGGTTGTCCATCGCTGTAAACGGCCAGCGCCGATAGCACGACAAAACCAAGCGCGACAGCTGAGCCGCGGGGAGCTCACGCTCTAGCCACTCTTCCAGACTCCACGAGTTGAAATGGACTTCGAGGCGCTGGAGGGACGGCAGGGAGAGCACCTTAGCCACCGCGGCACCCTCCGGGGCGCACCGGAACCGGTCACAGTGAATCTCGACGGACGAGATCTGCGTCGTATAGTCCAGGCTTCTATCCAGGTGGCTGCTGAGCCAGTGAGCAGTGTTGATGTGCAGCGATTTGAGCCCAGGGCAGGCGGCCAGCACGCTGGAGTCATGCGAGTTGACCCACGGCTGGTGGGAAGTCATGCCGTGCAGGGCTACAATGCATGACTGCGCGCCCAGGCGCGGCAGCAGCGGGAAGAAGGGTACGTTGACGTCTGTAGTACCGACGCGGAGTTCTTCCAGCTGGTTCAGAACCTTCTGGAACCGTGCAAGGTCTTCAGGTGCAACAAAACAGTCGCATGGTGTGCGGCGGTGGATCCACGCGTTGCATGAGAACTTTTTGAGCTGCGGGAACGAGAGGAGGGTGCCACAAGCAGCTACGAGGGACTGGAGGTTGGCGAGTTGGAAGTATCCCCACTCTAGAGATAGAGAGGCGAGGCAGGAGAGCTGGGACAGGGCTGTGAGGGTGGAGTGAGCGTCGGGAGAGAGGATAGGGCACTTGAGATGGACGAGCTGGGGCGGGGGGTTGAAGCTGGACTTGAGTGCTGGGGAGGTCCAAAAGTCGATGGGAGGGCGGGGCATGTCGAGTGCTGTGAGGTTGGTAAGGCTGGCAACTGTGTCGAGGAGCATGACGTACAGTGATTCGGTTAGTTGGCAGTCGGAAAGGGAGAGGCAGCGGAGGTTGAGCTGCCGGGTGAGAGCACAGGTGATGCTCTGCCATTCGTAATGCTGTGGGTATGCGACATAGAACTGGAGGGAGGCGAGCTGTGGGAGGTGCGATAAGAGGGGGGTAAGGAGCATTGGAGACATTGGTACACACCCTGCAGGGGGCTGATCCTGGTGGAGAGCGGTGATATTGGTGAGGGGCTTGAGCTGCTGGGAGATGCTGTTGACAAGTGCTAGGTCGGTGCAGAAGTATGAGACAGGTAGGCAGATGCGACGCAGGGTGGGGATCAGCGACACTTCGTGCATCAGGTTGCAAAAGGCTCGCGGGGCTGCCTCCAGATCGCTGGGGGGGAACAGCATTTGAAAATCGCGCAGATCCAACGTCCCGGCGTCCGTATGTGACGCGTAGATCAGTCGGGCGTGCAGGAGGAAGGACGGGGCGTTGAACAAGTCACAAATGGAGAAGCGGGACGCCACGGTTTCCAGATCCGCCGGTGGGAGATGTTTCAGATGGTCTGTGATGTATGCTACTTGGGCCCACGGGTAGCTGTGTGGAGGAGTGCCTGGGGACGCGCTGGTGAGCAACGTGTGGCGAATTCGCTTCACTATGAGCGTGCATGCCTGGTTTACGCCATCGTCGTCTTGCAGGAATGAAGCTACCTGGACAACAGGCAGCGTTCACTGGCCATAGTAACACACTGTGCTAAGAGTGAGGTCTAACTAGGGAGAGGTGAAGCAACGTGCTTCCCAAGCAGTGTTCGATCTGCGGCAGTGATGCAATGTGCGCGTAGCTTAGCGGACCTGGGAGCCGCGGATGCAGGTAAAGATATTTAATGATTTATAACTTTTCAGTGTTGATGCTGGGCGGTTTTTGCGCAAGCGCTGCCTGTTCATTTAAAGCGTTCGGAGACTCTGGAATACGATACCACGGTAATCAAGATGAAGATTCAACATCAAGGCTGGAAGACGAGATCAAGCAGTTGATAGTTTGTCTTAGCAGTGGAATGTGAAGATATAAAGTAGTGCGAGTAGATGATACTTGCTAACTGTACACTTGAAATCTGATCGCAAGTCTCTGGGCATTGCTGATGCAGTGACTCGGCGATTCGCTCGAACGCAAACGCGCATGTTGCTAAGTATTCAACTTTAGTTTGACTTGAACACGAGTAGTGTAGATTTAAGATGTGCAAACGAATCTTGGGTGCAACAGGTACTAGCTATCCGCTTGCTAACACAGGCGAGCGCCCTGAATCCGCAGCCGAGAATGTTGGAGGGAGGCAACTATTAAATCAATATCAACAAAAGGTGATACAAAGCTATTGGAAGTTGAAGTTCTTAAATTGCGGACGCAATCTGTGGAGGAATCTTGGCCTTGCTTGCAAGTTTGCTCGCATAGTGTGACTTGCTCGCTATCAACGGTTACTTGACAGCCCAGCGCTTGAGAGTATGATGCGGACATGTAATGCTTGTTAATAACATATCAAGGATGTTTGAGCCCGAGTATGACGCCTCGTTGCCTTGCCGGCTATTGTGAAACATCGTTTCAAACACTATACATCTAGCATTCAAACCAGAACCGCAGCGCCTGCGCTAGGCTGAGCTAAGCATGTAACAGCACAGCCATTCAACTTGTTCCAAGTGGATACTTACAACATGTCATAAGATTTCCAAGGGTGTATTTACTACTTTCTGCCCAGGTTCAACAGCAACGAGGTCATCGAGGTCATACTTCCACGAATGAACTGATTGCCACCTTGAAGGAGGAATTGAAGTCTCGATTGTAAACAAGGTTCTATCTCTATGAATTGCAAACGCTATAGGTGTCCTTTCTAAGTTGTGTGATTTTTGTGCTTCCAAGACTACTCTAGTTCGTAAGTACTAGGTCTACGCAAGATAAGACGGGACACTGTACCTGAAGAATAGCACACAGCTCTTCTGGCTCTTCAGGAATATGTCGTACTTCAACGAAATCGCGCCACAGTTCAAACCGTTTAGTAGGGAATGGAAGGGAGAAAGTCGTCAATTCATCACCACAATCAGCAATAATTCTTGTAAATAAGCAGCATCTCTCAATAAGTTTGTGTCCTAGCTCGCACATGTCAATTATGGCGTTGCCGGCGCTCTCCGTTGGTGCACGCAGCCTCGTTTGGCTCCAAGGGAATAGCTTGCTGTGCATATCGGGAATTGGTATAAGAACATACGCTGTGTAAAATAAAAAACAATGCAGATCAGGTGTCCTAGGATTGATAAATAATCCTGGCGTATAAGCGTGGGCAGGCGTGAATCTGCTTAACTATGAAAGTGGTCGCATCTGCACATGTGCGCTTCGGAAAGACGCCAACAGTTGAGCGGCACATACCAACAAATATAAGTAATACGGAAGGCCATGATTTGCAGGTGCGAGTGTCTATCCTAGGAGGTAATCTCGTGCTCTTTTCTTCCTGCATGGAGTACCGCAGCAAACTTGCACCGTGGTGGTCGCAACATGTATGCAACAGTATTCATGCAGTCTCCTGTTATCTGGCGCCCCAAACTCGCTTTCAGTCGCACGAAATGGCGCTCGGGGCTTTCAACGGTACAACCCCATTGAACATGTTCACGTGCCAATCAATGGAATCTGTGTTGAGTTCAGTCTTGAAGCAACCGCCAAAGTGCCTCGTTCCTGCACATTGAACACTGCCCGACATCTGCATGAACAGAGAGCGAAAAGTATACTCACGCTCAGTCATGGGTTGTTGTGTTCTCTCGGACAGAGGCATGGGGAAGTATCTGCTCTCAATGTTTTGGTCTTTATCACTGTTGAAAAATCATTTTTCATCCCGCATGCTCTTCTCACATCACCCATTGCCATGTATATTGCAGCCATGTGTATACATAACCATACATGAGTCACCAACGTGTTCGACTTGTGAAGACTTTTTTAATGCGATAAGCTATTACACCATTAATAACGGCTGAAACAGGAAAAGCGCGAAGGGACCATGATGTTCCCCCAATTATCCAAAGTCCCAACCATGCTCTGATGGCGCCAACATCGCCAACGACACCAGTCACTGTAAGCTCTCTTCTCCTCTTGTTAATATGCATGATTTACGGTCAGAGACCATTCGGAAACTTATTCCGGTCCTTGGCGTACTGAAACCAGATCCGCCGAGACGTAGAACGCTTACCGGGGCCTCGTTACAGCGGTGTTACTCTTTCGTACACATGGCAAACATACCGTCGATATGAAGTACACAGGGCTTCTCCAAGAGTTGGCTGAAGGATACGTCATCATCTGATCGCGTATTACACATCTGGCAGCCAACCAAAAAAACTTTACGGATAACAGACCCATCAACGGCAAACATGAGTTTGGTTTACCTGGAACAACAAATCGCGAGGGTCGCCGTATCGCACCCTGTTATCCCAAGTCTACATCTTGCTCTTCTCATGGACTCCGACAACAGTGTCACTACAGTGAGTTGAATAAATGAAGAACTACATATTCCTTGGTATCTGGCTGTATTTTATAAGCGTTGAACTCCCGGCTTAGACCAGCCATGCTTCATGATCGATTTGCACCTGGTTCCCAACAGCGACACGATTCTCCCCGCCTCCCTGCCCTGGGCTCAGCTGTGCGTCACCGATATTGATCGCATGCAAAGTCGTATTGATGCTCCTGCAAAAATTATCAGAATGGCTAAGACGGATCTATTTGGCCACTATAGTTCGGGATTTGGCCGATATTTTCTCTTGTCAAGTGTGAAACACCGATCGAGAACAAACTTACAACGGAAAGAACAACGTCCACACCTAACCGCATCGCAGTGAACTTGCTCTGACGCAGTCAAGCTTGCATTTATGCCAGAACCACCTTGCGACAACGAGGACTGCCTAGTCAGGTATGAACATCCTGAAAAAACCTTCTGTAGGAGAGAAGGGTGTATCTCTCAACATATCACAAAGTTTCCATGTGCTCGTTTCAATGGTAGGAGGGTATTTTAGTCTGAATGTTTCCGCGCTCAGGTAATCTGGCGAGCGACGAGGCTTACAGTGTCTAGAAGTGCTCCATTTCCAACATGGATTCCATCTTCCAACTTTCTGGTATCGTGAACAATAAATATGAGAAACATGCATTATTTCACTCCCAACACCACAATTAATTGAGTATTCATGGTTTTCCGGGCGGGAGCGATGATCTCGGATGATACAAGGTAATACGACATGATGTTTATTGGTCAAGTATGGGAGCTCACATTGTCACGCCGTATTTCACGGATTGTAACTGCGTTCTTATCGATACATAATAAAAATGGGAGCTCACAAGTGCCGCGGACACAAAAAATACACTTCTGCTGCATCTCCGTGTTCTAAAAGAGTGGTGAACAGCTTTATCACGCTTGGATGAATCACTGTGCTAACCGTTAATAAGTTCGATTATAATCATGGGCTATTCTGTAAAACAAAACATTGAGACAGTGCAGTCCACAGCAAAGTAATTTGATTATCGTGGGGTATAAATGATCAAACAAAAGTAGTTCAATCTTTTCGCTGAACAATCCTCTGATGCCGTAGTGTATTACCGATGCAATCACGATATGTGGCAATGTGGACAAGTTATCACATTCCAAGCATGTCTGTAAACTTGAAATGACGGGGAATGTTGCAGCATGAAGCCTCGATTTATATACTACCTCATTCTCCGTCCCCATTCGCTTGGGCAAAGCTGCATTGAATAAACGTTTGGTTCTCCGCAACCAAAGATGCGACAGAAGATATATTTGAGCTGCCTGCGTTTTTCGGCCGTAGCATGCTCGATGAACTAATCTTGGAAGGGTGCATGTACATGTGGGCTCAACCATGGCGCATTTCCGACTGGGCAACGTTAACCACACGGGCACTCTACCTCTCTCTTCTTAGATACTTTGGAAAGTGAGAGCCCGGAGTCAGTCACGATTTTCAAATGACGAGTCACAGTCCTGGAAAATATTCCGGAAGCGAGTCCAGAACACACAGGCGTATCTAGTTTATTTTCTACTACCGAGCTAGTCGGCCTGGTTCAAGTTTACTCAAGACATGTGCGAATACCATCCAAACTTCGACTGAATATGAGGCGCACTGTTTCGTACCGAATGTGTTGTAAGGTGAAATGTAACAACCATGAGCCACTTTATATGCGACGATAGAAGATCAATAATCAATTAAACCCGAAAGGGTTTGGCGCTTTTCCATCATTCAACAGAATGAAATGAATACACCCACGAATTAGAGTTTGTCGATTTCAATGCAGCAAAGAGCATGTTATCAGAATCAACTGTAAATAGCATACTTGGAAAAAGAACTCATATCTTCTCTGATAGTAAAGGCTGGTCGTGAAAAATCACCCAACAAGTTTGACGAGGCATACTCACACCCAAGGCAACGGAGCACGTACACGAAGGTTTACGAGCCCTTATCCTCTGATAACACATGACTGTTTTAAATCACTCCGACATTCTGAGTGACGAGCTGCATACTTGAAAACTAAACTATTGGAAGCTCCCGAGAACCTTGAGATCCACTCGTCGCACAGTGTAACGACAACTATCTCCATCTCTCTCAAGTGTCATGTCAGCCGCTCCTAACCTGTGATGTAAGCTACGAGAAGCAATATCTGCAAGATCAATTGATACGCGCTAGTCTCACATGACTCCAGAACTCAGGCCCTGCTCGAGAGACTAGCGGTGTGTGGCTGCTTGTTTCGCTATGTCCAGTGAGATTCAGCAGAGGCAAAATCTCCTCAATAGAATCCGCTTGCAACGCAATCGTACAAATGCTTCTCATTATCTTCATCTTTTCCCTCTTTTCCAGCCTGCATGAAAGGGATTTCATTCAATATCCAACGTCTTTTCCAGATTACAGTAGTTAGACAAACGAACCGCTATTTGGACGCGAGGTGGCAATATCTACAGTTAGTTGCCATACCACGCGACTTACGGTTGTGATGCTATCAATTTGTGTTCCAGGCATTGAACCCTTCCATATTCCATATGCGGATGGGAACAGTATGTGCTACTCAGCACGCAGCATGTGCACCGTCAACCGCAGCAGCTTATCGATTTCACCGAGGGATAATCACCGATATACCGTGATAGCGCCAACATTCGCGGGCAACGACGTCATCACTATTACATCGACTAGTGCGCGGAGTGTTGAGACGTATGGGATGTTAGAGGCCAGCTGATAGGTTTTTTAGGGAACTTGCAGAATGTGCGTGCGCTAGTCGCAGGAACATGTCAAAAGCAGTGTTTGTGAGGTTCATGTATCAAGAGATGAGTGTTTCTCTCATCAAGGGCAATAGATACTTGTTTCAACGCTATGTCGGATCACTAGCAAGAAGTATAGGGCGTGGCTTCCAACAAGGAGCACATGTCCCCTCATGTGATTAATATGTAGAAATGTATAGTTGAGTCAACTGCCTGTACTCTGGTATGATGCTAGCACTTCCTCTAATTGCAGTTGTAACATAAAGTGTGCGGAATCAAAAGCAGTGAATTCAAAGCTAGACTGAACCAGAAAGTTGTCACCTTATGAGATCAACTGCAAGAGGAAAATGTGTGCAGTGCGATGTAAGCCAACGTGTCACATCCTGCCTACTTCTGGCGTTGCACCTTATCAGTGAGATATCCACACCTTCGACCCATAATATCTCAAATTTTATTACTTTCAGACTATTCCGCTTGTTTTGGGACAGCTCGGCTGAAGGTGCACATTTAGCTGTAATCACGTCCTCACCCTTACAAAATCGCGATGCAGCGGTTTTGACCACGCGTAGAAGTTTGGATTTTCCCCCGTCCAGCAGCCACAACTGTGAGTGAATAACAGGTTTCCCTGCTTGAATACCAGATACGGACAAGATGCTTTGATATTTTCTTAGTGGATGCGAATGTCAGCATGTCTTTTCAATCGATTGCCACATGGCCTATTCCGCTATATCCCTAGCTTCTCTGTCTGTAGCATGAATCTTCCGGTGCATGTTGGGTACACAGCCATGTGGCGTTGACTCCGCGTCGTTGTCGGTGTTATGATGATATTATCAACAGATTTGAAGTAATTCATAATAAACAAAGATTACCTGGCTGACCCACAAGGACTACCTGGATGACGGACGGGAAAGTTATTCTTTTGCAGCACGAGATAAGAACGTAAAAGTATTGATCGCAGAAGCACGAACTTTGACCTGTCCGTTCCCAATTTGCCTGACTGACGAAACTTGTGTCAAGAGTGCGCGCAAGGTCACTCAAGTGTACACTACATAATCGACAACGTAAGATCTCAGACAATTAAATCTGAAAGGGTTTGGTGCTTTTCCATCAACTTGACCTCTCTCACTTTACGAGGGCCTCTGACAAGGTGTGGATTACCTTACAGAACACATGAAAGCTGAGAGAATAGAATCTTTCGTACGTGTGCCGAGAAATGTTGTAAATGAGTCACGTTTCTCTTCATAGGGGGCTTTAACAAGCCCGACACCAACCAATCTGTGTGGGCGGAGATATCGCCCATTTGACTGGAGTGTACTTCACGTGCGTGGCATCATCTTTAACTACAGTTACTCTCATAGCACACGGTCTCGTCTATTGTATACGCTCGAATGTCCGTTGCAGGAATGCACATTTTATTGCCTGCCATTTATGGAGTCACTCCGCAGCTAATTTCGTGCCAATAAACTGGACATGCTGCACTTAAAAAGTAGCATTGATCAGGCACTTCCTGTCAACGGTGGAAGCTTGAAACAACACTACAATACGCTCACTTGTCCGGCATACCTTAAACCCGCAACAGGAGCCAAGTCAACCAAAGGTTGGCCGAGTTCACTGCGCAAGTTTGACGCTCAACTTTGCGAAGGAGTGCCACAGATGCAATACTTGACGCGCAAATGCGTGAACTTGTGGTGTCAGGTTTGTGGGCAACTTCGAGAAGAGAATGAAAACAGCTGAATACGGGGCCGAGATCGCAACCCAAGGCCATCCTCACGGTACTATTTTAATTCTTACACTGAAGGTTACTCCCTTGAAGACTATTCTGGCCTAACTAAGGCGATTCAAGTTCCGGCCGCCACGAACAAGACGTCATCTAAGCTTTCTCTGATCGCAAGCGTAAAGATCTCGACAAAAACCACGCAACCCAAGGCCTCGAGCTCCTCCTACTCGCACCTCACGCACACCTTTTCCCGTGTTTCACAAGCAATTACCGTTATAGAGGTGGAACCTTGCGACGATACCACAAGAAACGATGAAACCGTCTTCAAGCGCGTGCATAATCTGACTTGCCATAAACTCAACAATAATGCTTGAACGTGCTTTAAATAATTTAAAGATAATGAGCGTGAATCCTTGGCTACAATGGGTTGTCACATTCTGTCATTGAAAGCTCGAGCATCACTGTTCATGCACAAAACACTTCAAACAGCAACTGACTCTGGACTCTAGACAACGCAAGGGGTTGCAACATCACATTGACTACAATATTCTACAACAACAAGAGCACACACATAAATGCAAAAATACATGTTTGTCCTGCAAGTTTCTCGATGCATAGTAGCTAGAGTGAGAGTAGCTTGTGTGCCAGCAGGAGCATGGGTGGGTAGCATTGTTTGTGAGGTTTTTGTAAAAAGCAATGAGAATGTCATTACATGAACATGGAGGGAGCCCAAGGTGTTTTACCATTGACTATAGTACGGGCAGGTAGTCCAAGCACAAGTGTTGCAGGAGGGAGAGATGAGGGGTATACAGAGATTATCCCGAGGATGATATTGAATCGTTAATCCGAGGTAACAATTTCATTTTCCAGTGTCATAGCTGGTCAATTTTTGAGAATATCGAGCATGGGTTTCAACAAAATACTCAACCTCCACCCTGTGACTGTTTTTTGTGCTGCATTGGCTGAGTCAACCGCAAGAATAGCCGCGAGATGCCACACCGTGCTTGAATTGCATCTGTACCTCGAGGCATGGGGAACCGGAAAATATGAAAGGAAACCTATGTGAAAGGAGTGACGGTCAAGCTAGGATTGATACATCATCAAAAGTGTGTCTGCGAGAAGCGCATTCCCAAGGGAACCAATGGCGAGTAAGCGGAAAAGCACAACTACCTTCCAGTGAGCACGACACTACATTGACCGCACGTGGACGCTCGTAGAGAGTTCCAAGAACTGCTGAAGTAAATTACTGTTCATCAGGATTGTCTAATCGGTATGCTAGAAATTAAAGGGGATCATTTGTCGCAAAAAAAATGAAGCTTTCTCCGTGCGATATCTGGAAGCACGGTTGTGTTGGCGAAACAGTGGCAAGCGTACGCGCATTGCAAGTCAATCAGGCATGACTGCTCAACCGAATCCAAGTCTCTACGAAATCATGAAGCAGGATTGGAAGTATGGTCACAAACCTGTGCAGCCCACATTTCTGCGTATACGCCATCCATTGCTATAAGCTCCGAATGCGTTCCCTCTTCAGCAACAACTCCATTAGCCAGCACCAGAATCTTGTCACACGTTAAAACCGTGCTCAACCTGCACACAGGAATGCATCTTCGCACATTTTGCAGTGTTTCTGAGAACTTCGCATCTTACGATGTCAAGTGGTTAGGAGAACTGTTACGGTCACAGACCCACGTATTTACATGAACCTAGAGAGCATATCACAGCTAGGGTTAATACGGTGGTTGATGGCTCCTGTCTTTGTTTGTGACATTTCCTCTTCAAGTAAGACTGCGCCCAAAGTCACGGTCGTCCAAGCGCTAGAGAACTTTTCCGTGGCTCTCGACTCTCTGTCCCTTTGTGAGAGGTGCAAGGAAACAGCGCGAGACATCACCGTTCGGTTAGCTACGGATTAAATGATCGTACTTGACACCGAAAGATTTTCCACTTTCTACTGCTCTATTTGTTTCCACATCTACTGCATTTCAGACGCATTCGCAGCAAGTACCGCATGTGGCACCGTAAAACATCCTCCGCGTGTTCAAAGTTCTGGCAGGTTGCGTGCACCTCAAACACGGATGTGGTTAGAAGGATCATAAATTCAAGCCTGTCATGTTCCACGTTCGGAATCTACCCAGGTGCGGTGTGTATGTCAGTCCTTTCAGACCAGCAAAGAAATGTACAGTTGAGTCAACTGCCCGTGCTATGGCATGATGCCAGCATTTGTAACAAGGAACAGGCTAGGAGGAATGCAGGACTATGTGTTGAGAGTGCGAGCAAGGTCACTCAAAAGTACACTCTATGACCGACAACGTAAGATCTCAGACAATTAAATCCGAAAGGGTTTGGCGCTTTTCCAACAAATGCTCAACATCCAGACAAATCTAAGACATTGTAGAGAGATATCAGGGACTAGGTGACTGAAACTCTGGTGTGTGATTTTGTGCCCTCGCCAGAAGTTGCGGCCTGAACCGTCACAAGTTAATTCACAAGCTCCAAAGTCGCTTCGGGGCTCCTTATTACAGAAAGCCGCAGTCGCATTGACTACCGGAGAATCTCTTACTACCGGAGTCTACCACGTCGCACATGATCGATCTCCGAACTTTGAGTTAAACAGACTGAGTTCAAATTGTGCGGGCATTGTGTAAATTGGCGTTGGCGTGGAAGAAGAGCTTTGAGCGCAATAATTACTTTAGTGCTTTGTGATTAAGAACTCTTCTGGAGACACTGTAATGTGACGGTTTGTTTCGGAACACGTGATAGTTTGATATGGGCTACAACAGCTTAGAGAGAAAACACTGAAGACGCTGCATCAGTTTCTGCACATTATCCCCTAACTTGCACCAAATATTTTCGCCTACTTTGCTTTTCTGACGAGCATCATCCGAATGACAGTTGCATCACGGCTTTCCGAGTGGAGGTATGCATGGACAGTGCTGGGCACACGTGCTCACGGGTGGCAAAAAAAACAACGAAACCTCATGTACGCTCCTTCCATAGGTGATGCTCCTATGTACAGACAATGTATTCGACAGAGTCTCGGAGAGTCACCAGAGCCCTAGAGGCTGAGTACCGAACCCCAAACACTAACACGATGACACTGAAATTCAACTTTCGCGGTAGACTGAATTCCGCCAAGGAAGCATAAAAGGATTAGATAGTTAAACAAAATGCAATGCGTCGCCTGCAGTTCAAGGGAGAGAGAGTCTATTCTCCACAGATCTGCGTTTTGAATGCTCGAAAACCCAACCCCAGACAACCACAGCCGTCTCTCGCTGGCGTATGTAAAGGGAGTAACCGGCGTGCAACCAACTTCAAACTCTACACTGTATCATGGTGTACGCGTGCAGACGCTCGTCCGTGCAACCTTGCCAGCTTACACATATGATGGGCCCTTCTCTACCATTGGAGTTGCATAGATTGTACTCGTCACATAGATTTGTCACCCGCGTAGACTTAAGTCTTTACTCCTACATGCTTGCAGCTCGGTACAACCGAGGAAGTGAGTGAACTGCTTCCTTTCGAGTGCGCGTGATGATACAAGTCTCGAATGTGTTTCGCTTGGCTTCGACTATCCAAGCATGTAAGAGACAGATGCAATTCAACATATCCCTGGATAATCTCGCACATTACGTTGTCACGACGATAAGCTGCCAGTAGACATAATCCATCAATATGCAGAGGGTATGCAACAAGCACCTTGGCAAGTACACCGGAGCAGTCGAGTGTAGACGTCTCCACATGGGCCTGACATGATGCTCGTATTGCTAGCTAGGCACTTCTGCCTTCTGCGGACATGTGCGGCAGGCTAATCAACGTTGTCTCAGTGTGTGGCAATAATTAATACCACGAATGAACGCTTGGTGGGTGGTCATTATCGAGAAGAACGGCCTCAACTACAAGGAGGCGCAGACTTGCTGCTGTACTCGCCCGTACTTGTGGTGTAGGACAGCCTACCACCCCGGGGACACTCAAGCACGCATGCTCAGGTCGTTAAAGCTTACGAATGCACTTGTGACTCTCTATCCCTTACTTGTAATGACCCGTTCATATCCATAACATCGATCAACTCACGGGATGCCCGCGGTAGCCCGCGCCTGTTTGTCATTAGGGGTGTTTATCGTTCCACACCTGTGAGTAACAAATATAGCCGTGCGGCCTTCGGAAAGCTCATCCAGGCTGCTGACAATACCTTTTTCTGTTGCGCTGTCCAGAGCGGAGGTTGCTTCATCGCACAAGAGCAGAGACGGGTTCCTGAGAAATGCACGCGCAATCGCAACGCGCTGCTTTTCGCCGCCTGAAAGCTTCAAGCCTCTCTCCCCAACGTTTGTATAATATCCATCAGGCATTCTAGCCACCGTAGTATCCAGATGCGCCAACCGTGCCGCTTCACGAACCTGCACAGTACCGGTAATGTGCACGGGTCAGTCTGCCTCATACCCGGCGACAACGCGAGGCAAGATAAATTATTTGTTTGCCATGGATACTTAATATATCACGAAGTACACAAGAAAACTTGTTCACTGGGTGACTTAACCCATCACGACTCGATTGGCAAAATAAAACCTGAACATATTTCCATCGTGCACGCACATCCTACAAAATTGTATGACTTCTGATAGTTGTGCGTATGCAGGTATGGCACTAGCTAAGGCTTCGTCCAATCTCCATCACCGTGATCTTGCACGGTTCGGCGGAGAGACCACGCACGAACCCATATCAGCAATCGCGCGGAAAGACAACAATTCCATCAGTACCAGACAGTTTGAAATAACGTCCAAGGTGTACTTCAGACCCACTCCGGAAGCCCCCATTCACGAGGTGTTTACGTTAAGTGGAATTCCATCTGCTGCAAATCCCACATGTTCAAACTATTCCTCCTTGAAAGCACGACACAGTTTTTGGCTATTTCAGTTCACAGGAATTTAGTGGGAAGCACTGCAATCGCATTGTTCATCGCAACGAAGTAACTGACGTCGTGGAACAACGTCTTCTCGTCCTCAAAACTTACCAAAAACAATCCCAGAGGATACGTGCGAGAAAGTACTCCGTTTATAAAGAATTTTTTGCGACATTCCTGGCGATGTAACACGGCCACTGCGAAAAACATTCAAATAGCCACGGAGAACTCAAAAAAAGATGAATGCTGTAAACATGCTACAGTACGATTGAGATGCACAGAGCAAACCAAGATATCAATTTGAAGTTGTACATGGCAAGGCAGTTTGTACCAAGAACTCAAATTTCACTTGAATCAGGGCAAGAAATTCAGGGCTCCATTGACCATGGACATTGAGCACGGATAGAATACTAGAGATGGGTCAGTGACCTGATAATATTGAGGTGTGTTAGCTTGTGAAGGTAAACCGGGATGATTTCATATCCAACTATCATACCAATTGCAGATTAACATGCGAGATGAACTCCCTGGAAAGCATTGGGCCCAAAGAATTGTCGATGTTTCAGAAGCATATCTTCATCCACAAAGGGTTCTGATTTCACAGATGAGATGAAACAGCATAATATCATAAGACTGGTCTGAATTGAATCACATCTTCCTGATGAAGTATGTCGGAATCCAGGAACGGCGAGGTTTGAAATGTTCTTGTACTTGAGGATGGCTTGAAGTTTCTGCGAAGCTAATTGAATTTCTCCATGAGCAGAACAAGATGTATCAATGAAAGAGTTAGCTGGCTTGCTCAGCACACCAACTAGGCAGCAGATGGACTGATCTGCAGGCGCTGGTCCCAGCCACGGGAGGTTGAAGAGGAGATAGAAGCAAATAGTGTCTCTGAAATCTTCACATGATAGTATAGCGCTGTCCAACGGAAAGAAAATCTGACTAGAAGTATGAAATGAAAGGTTCTTCGTTGAATCTTGTCCTCAAGTGTACAGTTTTAAAGCAAATGTGGAATAGTGATCGTGTTCACAGTATAGAATCGCCAGCAATATAGTGGTTGAATTGTCAGTGGCAATCTGAACACAAGGATGGATGGATACTCAATTTATACATAACATTACTAAAATAAATGTAAAGATACTTTTTCCAAGGGAATTACCTCTGCAAGTACATCCTCTTTGTTAAAAGCTGCCCCATCTACAAGGAGCTCTGGCACCAAAAGTACTGGAAGAAATCGAACAGATCATTGCTATGGATATACAACATGTGTCCTACGTCAAAGTGCTTCAGCAGTAGGGAGCTGTCGCCCCAGTGGTGTACGTTTCAAGACACTGACCAGTGTAGTTCATACCCCTTGAAATCCCTTGCAACGGGTAGGCAACAGGATATTTGTCTCCAGCATTCTCCACCCCCATGCTGTCACTACCACATTGATCTTGGACCCAACAGACACGCCAAAAAGGATATCACATGAGTATCTTGTCAAATACTCTTGGCACAAGGGTCGAGAATGTCCAGTAGGATGGACAAGAACCGCTACCAAACTACCTCGACCGGAAAATGTTTTGGAGACAACCCTTGGCCGAGTACCATACAACGTTCATTATAGCTCCACGTACATAGCTTGTGATTCAAGTGAATATGTACCATCATGTGAGTTTATATGCGACTAATCGACTGGCCAGATTCAAAGTAGCGTACTCAAACAATTATAGGATGGGGCATATATCGGACAAACCCGACGAAACGTCTGTCACAGATCTCGCGAATTCCGTCGTATACATCAAGAGGACGCTCTTTGATATTAAGCTTCCATGTAAAACTACAGGCGGCCGCGGGTTCCGTGCCTGTTGTTGAACCATTGTGTTGCTGTGTTAACCATATGAAACTCAGGGGTTTTTGATCAAATGTCACGAGTTTATTTTAAGTCGATACTCAACATGTATTCCGAGGGTTTACATAGAGGTTTTCATCGCGCCAGTGCACTTTTACTGGCGTGTCGATACTGAGGCTCGCCCCAAGGTGCAGGAGAACAGCTTATGACCTTCCACGCCTTTAGTGACCTTTGAAAATCGAATTTATGGTATAAATCATAGCTCATGCTCCCTGAGCGTGAGGGCATCA
>JAULKQ010069391.1:0-21529 GCA_032356285.1 Smithsoniella earleae | reverse complement strand
ATTCGGGGCAATAGGTTAATTTTCCAACGATTCT
The DNA here is from genome assembly GCA_032356285.1 of Smithsoniella earleae. Classification (NCBI taxonomy): domain Eukaryota; kingdom Viridiplantae; phylum Chlorophyta; class Ulvophyceae; genus Smithsoniella; species Smithsoniella earleae. The sequence goes on along the minus strand of JAULKQ010069391.1, from coordinate 21,495 downwards.
TTGGTTCCTTAGCTCGCATGATTGGCCATGGGTTCCAGCAAGGCGCTTCGGTTCCGTCGTGTGATGAGCCTTGCTTCAAGTTTCGGTTGATTCAACTGCATGATTGCTGGTTTGATGCTTGAATTCGCCCTAATCGCATCTGTAATTAAACGGTGATAGGATGGGTAGATTTTGCCACAGCTAGTAGCAGCACTGATAACGCGGTTTGCGCGGTCTTTGAAAAAAGATGCGATAGTTTTGATCAAAACAGTAGCTTGAAGATAGGTTTTTCCCAGACCAATTCCTAGTGTCTTCGAAAACGCGAATTGATTCTGGCAGATAGCCGTCTTCCGCTTAATTCCGTCTGACTGGTTGCTTTTTCATAGCTTTCCTTCACTGCTTTTTAACATTAACCCTGTGCTCCGTCTTGTGATTGAAATCGCGGTGCGTGCCTGTTGAACAAACTGCGTTGAATTGGTTGTTAAGAGCGTGATTGCACACTTTCGATTGCATCGTTATATTATATGTCGAGACCAATCTCGGAGTTTCTTGAGACCCCTTGCACGAATCGTTGATCGTGGTCTCGGGCACGGAGTACAGTGTACAATTTGTGATATAAGTTGCTTTACAACGTTTGACCCAAGCGAGTCTTCACTTGTATGGTGCTTGAATACGCTCAACTCGCACAGTTAAGGGTACGAGGGAAAATTTTGAGAGGAGCTAAAAGCACGAGTTACTGCATAAGTGGTTAACATTAGAAATAACCTGAACTTTAGTGAGCCAAGAAATAATATCTGTACTAATGCACCTTTACCGCGGAGCGAATCTCGAAGCATGCACATACGCCTTGCCTGCAGAGATCGTGTGAATATAGTTCAGAGCAAGCATAGATTCAAACTTTATTGCTACCTATTTGCGCTCATCGCGATGCATCGCTGTTTATTCTTCTTCTTTAGAATCCATACTTAAAAAAACCGCGTCAGCGAACGCCATTCAAACGTGGACAGTCGTAGGGAATCTAGGCCTCGCAAACTCACTTCGTATGTATCTGTGACGCCACAAGTATCTTGCCCATCGAGATACCAACGTTCCTCGGAACGAGGATCTTTACACGAGATTTCCAATATGTAAGTATCCTAGGAGATAGTTAGCTGGGATCCGCCAAATTTGCATGTAGGATCAACGCGTCATGATACAGCTTACATTTAGTCTATCAACGTTGAAATGCCAGGCATTGTTCCGAAATGCACAAAGATCGAGGAACATGAAGAATTATGTCATTGAGTTGACTTATACAGATTTGAGCATTGGTCTTAGAGTTCAGGATTGATAGAAGAACTACTTGATAGTAATCAGCTATAATTCTCAAGCCATCCCAGCTACACAGAAAAGAGTAGAAAATTTTCAGTCAATATCCTCATTTACTGCTGATCTTCGCCATTGCATCGCCTTAAGGCATAATGGCGGTTACATCAGGTGTCGCCTTCAGCGCGTTTCGTTCCGTACCGAGCCACATGCCTATCAATGACCCTTTCAGTGGACTTGTTCCAATAAATACGCCAATTATTCCACCCGCCCTTGCCCAAGCGTTTGCTTTGCCGGCCGTGGAATTTGATCAAAGCAACTTAATTGGATATAGCTCAGCTGTTCCGCCCCCCTTCAAGCTACCCCTACCTTTCAGGGTGCGTTCACATAATTATTTGTTTTAAACTTCAATTTTTGCAAGTTTGAGTGCTATTTCTTGACGACGAGAGAATTCTACTCCTTCTCGGAGGTGGACGTCTTTCCTCAGCATGATGTTTTGGCAACTGGATCCTTCCTTATCAGAAAATAGCAAAACAAAGTTAGTTCTTACTTTTCGTAAGTGACAGCTCGTTATTAGAATCACGGGTAAGGCTGACTCTTTTTTCGCGCGAGCACATCTGCAAGTAGGTTAAAAGGTCACAATTCGTCCAAATCGGGCGCAAGCGACGAGTGTAAATGCGTTTGAGTTTTTTAAATTTCATTGCTCTTTTCCTCAACAAGATGGGATTTTTTTATGACGAAGTTTTTGGGATCCTAGTAGATACTATACCGGCGCACCTGAGAGGTGCGATGATACCTTGATTGATACCTTTTCTTGGTACAGGGATGCAAAGAAAACTCTTTACAATTGCTGCAGCAGCAAACAGGGTCCCCGCATGTGAGCCAAACAGATGCTGCTGCGCAGCCCGCACACAACCCTGTGATGATTGAGAGTGCGTCTTTGCTCTCTTCTATGTCACCACACATTTGAGTAAATTCACATTTCAGTCGTTGAAGACGCCTGCGCAAGACTTTGAACGCTATAGTGTTGAAGTCCCTGGATGCCATTGATTTGAGTCTCGCATCATCTCGTCTATCGGCCCAACAACACTGAATAGAATCTTGCGATTTTTAGGACTTCAACCTTGCACTAGTGGAGGAGTTCAGGACGCACTTCCCCTACCATCTGTCGTAACAGAGCAGGGATGCGGAGAAAATGCCAAGCCCTTGCACAAGCCAAGGGTAGTGTGGACTGAGGAGCTTCACCAGCGCTTCTTAAGAGCTATAGAAGCTGCTGGATCAGAAGAAGCTGCTGTCCCAACAGTCATACTGAAGGTGAGAGACTTATTCATTTCATGCCAGACCTTTGTGAAAGATAAGTTTATATGCCGAGCTTTCCTGTCATTGTAACATCTCATCCTGCTTTTTCAGTTGTGTTTGGTACCTTGCCGCTAATGCATTGTAGTTCAGTGTTCGTGCATAACGTTGCAGTTGATGAATGTAAGCGGTCTGAACAGAGACAATGTTGCAAGCCATTTGCAAAAACACCGTCTTGGATTGAAGAGAGGGAAGAGTAGGAAACGAAGAGCTTCAGGAACCACGTCAGCCAAGATAAAACAGCAAAAATCATTGGACGCAATGCCTGTTGCTACACCTGGTATGCAATATTTACCTAATTTCACTGTTCGTATTTTTAGTGAACTCCCCGCTTGGTGGTAGGTTGGTTTTACACCAGTTGTATGGTCCAGGGGTTGTTGCTGCTGTGGAAACAGGTGCCCAGCAGTCAGACTGGTGCACAGATAGGCAGGGTGCAAAGAATGCGACTGATGGTGCCCTTGCAGCCCCTGCAACGTTTGCCAGGTGCCCGCATGAGGAAAAGAAGGGGGATGCTGCAGTAACTGAGGGGCAGGACTGTGCCGGATCAAATGAGCGTGATGATTGCGACGGGTGCAATGATGGCCCTAGCAGTGACGACGCTGGTGCAGGTTCAGACAATCGAAATTCTGCGTGTAATGTGAGTGCAGCAGAGCAGCTGCAGCCGGTCATTTGCACAGCTGAAGCAGCACAACCAGGTCCAGTTATTGGTCTATCTATTGACCAAAGTGGTGCCAGTGCACCATTAAACTCAGTTTGGCATTGCCATACCAACTTGCATCCACAGCAAGGCGCAAATGATGCTGCTGAAGCTGATGGTGGCACTGTAAGACAGGCTCTGAATACTGTTGAAAGAGCAGCAGGGGGGGCTGCTGGGGCTGGGTTTGAGAAATCTTTCAATCGCTCTCCCGAGGACAGCCGCAGTGGCTCAAACAATGCGAGTAAACAGTTGGGAAACAGCAATGGGGTATCTGATGTTCATGGCTCCAGTCCAACTGCTGGAAGTGGAAATGTGATTGGGAACACCCTTCCTAGCCCCATGGCAGGTGCTCCCGTTGTGAGCGCAATGCAAGACTTGAACATGCCAGGAACTGGTCTATCTGTTGGCAATGCAATACCATCGAATGCGAGTGCCTGTGGCCCGCTGTCACACCACAGAACATCTCGTATTCGTGCTCCCAGGGTGGGGGTACGTGATTTGTCCAGTGTACAACCGGTGGGGATGCCAATGTGCCTTCCCATGCCCCCTGAAGTTCCAGCTGGAAATGCAGCTCCCATGCGTGCCCCAAGGCTAGGTGATGGTAAGCATGGCACTTAGTCCGTTGCTTTTGCAACAGAGGGCGAGAGTGAAACGTGTAGATGCTGGGGAACTTTGTTATTTCATCATAGCCAGAAATATGCCTTGTCAGTGAGTATTGGCTAAGTTTGCATATCAGACTAAAGTGTTACATTTTGATGGTCATTTGTTTGGCGGATTTGTTGTATTACTGTTCAGATTGTTATGTTTGGAGCTTTTCAAGCATGGGTGTGTGCGAGTACTGGTATCTACATTTTTGTAAGATAGTTTGTGAGCTTAATCAACACTTTGCATTTATGTACATTTCCGAGCTCGTGGTGAAGTATTGATAGTTTTCGTTTTGTGCTAACGGTTCACATTGTGCATTCATAATGGGGACTAAACCTTTCTCTGATCTTGTAGATCGTACTTACTGCAGTAACAATTCGTCAAGTGTTATATACTTAAATAAGTGTCGTGAGCACTTTTAATGCATGACATACTTTGATTAGTTTATCGTATTGTTCCAGTTCGTACTGTCATTTTTTATTATGGGGAATACACTTGGCTGCCAACGTCGATAAGGACATTCTGGTGTGGCAGTGCTCCATAGCTTCCAAACGGATTACAACGTCCATCCTAAAACATTCACTGAAACAGCCACGTATTTCAGTGGCCTATTCGTCATCGTAAGCAATGCCCGGGCTGATGTAAGCAGATTTTATATTTCAGTAAGAATCACGGGTAAGTCGAATTTGGTTTCTACCTTCCACGCGGCCAGTTTTTCCAAATACTTGCAGTGGCCGATATCAAGCCACAGAATGAAATGGTTGTAGGGGATGCCACTTCTATGTCTACTCCTGCAAAGATTGCTACTGAAGTCTCATACAAAGGATTCCTGTGGCTAAGGCATGCGAGGATTCTGCAACGGTCACGTACCTAACAATTCTTGTAACGAAATGGTGGCATCCGCAAGATCTTTGGCCAGAAGAATGAGAAGGATACAAAAGCGGGCACGCTTGTCTCTCAGTGACTTACGAGCGCGAATCACCATATCGTCATCGCCAGAGGACATCTGGGAGGCAACGTCAGACATGCTCGCGCATCCATCCTGCACAGAAATCAACAAAGCATGAATGAATCATGCAGTGATCTAACTTCATGATTCCACAGATACACATGTAGGTGCTCAGTGTCGAGTGCAATTCCACTCAAATGTTGTGCACAAAGAAGAGAAGAAATACCGAAGAAAATCGGATGATATCCAGCTCATATTTACGCATGTGGGCATTCAATTCTAAAAGTCGCCTCGTAGTCATTGTGATGGTCGCTGCAAGGCTTATCAGCTCTGCAACATTGCTGACACGCAACACTCTTTCTTCGCAGGTTTTTGAAACCACATTGATTCTTCGCAGCCTGCATGATAATATAAAGAGGTATGGCAAGACTATACGGACTATTGAGAACTGTCTGGAAAATGTTAAGAAGGCACACCAAATAATTTGGTCTATAAAGTAGTATATCCCTTCGCCTGCAGCTGCGATGAAAGGCAAAATATGAGAAGGTTTTAGTTCACATCTCAAGATATCTTGAACGCTCTCCATAAATTTTCCAATTCGCATCGCTTTTCTGCAGAATCAGCCCTCTCTGTAGACAAGCGACCTTGGGCATTATCTTATAGGTGAGTTTCTTTACACACAGCACATTTAGCACACCTAGTTACGCTGAGTGACGAATCGATAGATTTGAGCTTTTTCCTGGTGGCCCAGTCTAATGAATCCTGAGCGACTATTAGCTTGCACACATATCTAATAACTTTTAACACCTGCACCAATTGTAGGCTGTATGCAATATGAAGACGTACAAGTGCTCTTCAACAGTAGCACGTTACAGCGTGAAATGAGCGGGCTTTACGAAACTGCTGCGAATCAGGTCGAGCTAGTATACCTTGTCAACGCCATCTCGCTTTCCCAAAAATGCGATTGATTTGTCCATATTGCAACAAGATACTTCAGATACACTGGAATGGGTTTTCACTTTACGCGCGATTATCTTAGCGACTGCCCAGCTGCGTTGAGTTAGCGGTGATACGGGGAAAGCACAATGAGTGGCATTCACTAGTCGAAGACTTCAGCATCGGCGAGGAATCTTCATCCTGTTAGACGGGGCACGATTGGACCATTAGGAGGGTATCAAACAGGTCAATTTTGGTTTCAACTGGCATAGGTGACGAAGAACACTACTAACAACGAAATGCAAATGCACATGGATACAAGAAGTCGCAACGACACAAACCAACGACGTGAGAGATGAGTGATAACGCATAACAGCAGTTTTTTTACAGTGAACCACATGGTACATTTCTGCTCTAAAAACTTTTGCTCAATGCTGACGTACTTGCTGATCACATCGGCACAAAGCATGTGCAGCATATCGACCTTGACACGTGTCGAAACAACACTTTGCAAAAGGGGAAGCTTTACAGTGTTTCAACATGAAGTGACACGTGTGTTTTTCAGATGTACCTGTCTTCAAATCAAAGCCACGAAGCATGTTTACAATTTAACGGAAGGCATGCTATGGCGACAGTGGTATTCTCAAGACCATGCGAATTGTCGCCACCGAATGGCACAAAACTTTACTTAGAAGTCTCCCTGGTAACTTATAAGGGCTTCTAGGGCATCTTGGGCGTTATCTTGCCACCACTGCTTACACAAGCTGAGAAGCCATTCGGCACCGAAGCACTCGACGTCCTCGTCGCCAGAAACTCTTGCAGGACTCTGGCTTGGGTCAGCCTCGAAGTATATCTGTCTGAGTGATCTCCCGTTAACTGCAGTACCTGTGATGCGGCCCAAGCAGCAGTCAAGCGCGATCCATTCTCCCAAACTCACGGTTGCAGCAGCCCGTCTCCGAGAGCAAACGGTTCCATCATTCTGCAACAAAAAAGACAAGCATTACACTGATCATCTACTTCTTCGAGACTGAGGTTTGTCTGATACGCACCAGTTTCAGTAGCTCTTCCACGCTAGTTGCAGGATGGACCAAGGCCTTGCGGAGCTGCACAAGAACGAGAGCCACCATCTCGGCCCAGGAATCATTGAAGTTGGACCGCATTTGGCCTTCGCCAAGCGGAGCACAAGGCATGTCCAAGTTCGAAGATGCAGAAACACCCGCCTGAAACGCACGGAAGGACTTGCCATCCATCGTCATCAGCCGGAAAAGCTCTGCCGCCGCACCTTCCAACACTCCTGTAGAGCTGACGAGGTACCTAGACAGCGTGCGGCATGGTGAGTAAGGCAGCCGATGCTAGGGGCAGTTACATTGCCCTAGCTCTTCATAACTACTTGTCCAAAGGCGCAAAAGCAGGTATAGCACACCTTTGATTAGTAGGGATCAGGCCACATGCTTTAGCAAATTCTAATTTACAGCCAAGCAGTCCTATCCCCTTTTGTCCATGCAAGCGCCTGGCTGTCTGGACAATGATATCCAAGGGTATGATAGCTGAATCATGAGGGTTGGGACTTTGCCATGCGTTATGTGCAGTACTGGCAACAATATCAGCCATCTCCAGGTCCTTTGGCGGGATAGAAGCAGCAAAATGCTTCAACTCAGTACCATCCATCTTCACAGGCTCTACAAACCCATATCTGTGAGCACAAAAGCAGTGGTCGTCCTCACATGAGTCAAGCGGCCAGTGGCACTACCATACAAAGCTGTCACACTCTGATTTGTGAACCAAATGCATCTCAGGTTTGGTGCATAGATCTTAGACCAGCGTCTGAATCAGTGCACTGTTTCCTGCTGAGACGACTCAGAGTACAATATGTTGAAAAGAGAATGTGAGCAACCAATGAGTAGTTAGGAAGGATCCAGAACTGGGCTCATGTTTCATTACCACTTGAATACACAGCAGTAATATGATAACGGCTGGTGGGCTAGTTACCTGCGAAGAAGTTCCCCATTGCTAAGGTGACCATAGTCATTGATGATCTCACAGCCCTTGGCAATTGGGGCCGTGGCCACCATTTCCAGGCATCCCTTAGCTTCACAGTGCCTCAGCCTGACGTTTGCACAGCCTGTAACATGATTCAAGGCGTCCCACAGTGGCACAAGTGCCTGCAGCAGTCACAGAAATCGCACAACAGAGTTGTCAGGCACACTCTCAAGATACTTTTCTCGAGGGTTCTTCCTCATAAATTGGAAGTAGAACTGCTAAATATGTGGGCACTGTAGCGAAGCCCGAATAGCCTGGCATCAGGAGACCGATCTGCCACACAATCCCTGTTGCCAGGCCCCTGGTAACCACTCATGCAAATGCTTTTGATTTGCTTTCGGTATCTTGGTTCTAAGATCTTACCAAAGGGTACTGCCCGGACTCGGATAGAGCTACTTTAGCTTATATATGTCAGGTTAGTTACAGGTCATGACACATATGCATCACACTGCAGCAAAGCAAAGCCGAAAACACACACCTGAAGCTTGTTATCCCCCAACTCGAAAGCGTATGACGCTACCACTGCTACAGACCATTGAAACAGTTCTCTCAATTGCTGTTGCTCCAGAGTGGCTGGCAGTGACGGGAGCTTCAAAAATAATGGAGCTACCTTTTCGTAAAGTAGATCCATGTGGACAGGAAGATTCTCGAATGGCGGGCACACCTCCCTCTGCAGTACTGATGTTCCTCTGAGCAGCTCCCTGTCACTGTCCTGTGCATTGGTGTGCTAATCAGTGAGCACTGCCATATGATGTGCACATGAGATTATGTAACAAGTTACAGATAGACAGGGACTGTGTGTATGTGTGTACACAAATGTTGAAATGCTGGCAATACCCAATTTTTTGTGGGCTACCACAATAGGTCCAACCGTGTGGGGTACTAGGTTGCGCGCTTGACTGGACATTTACGTTTCGTACATACCAGTCTGCACTGGTTGATCTCACTGGTGTACCCGCTTTCAGTGCTGCAGGCTGTCCCGGCCACTTTGGGTCGACCACTGCAGGTGTGTGTGAGATGTTCTGCCCTGCCTGTGGCATTTTGATAATACCAGTCCAATAGGCTGGAAGCCTGACGTTGGGTCCAGTTGAGTGGGTGTGGTTAGCTAGCTTGCACTCTACAGAAGCCCTAAATTCACACAACATGCAAATAGTGTCTGAGAGTTCACACAAGGATGATGATGACATGTTTCATCGCACCTGCCAATTGATGGGGAGATTGGGAAACGAAGCTGGAAAGAAATCTAAGTACGGCGCCCAACGGCTTTGCTTGCCTTTCAGTTTTTCGAACATGAGCAGCATCGCCAACTGTACACATTGAACGTGCTGATCTTCCCATTTCCCATCCCACGCCTCGAAGAGATTTTCGACATCATCACTGATGTCACTCGCCTCTACCAGCATCACGGCTTCGTCGGGTACCTGAGCACTGTGCGTGATGATGAATGACCCGGCTTACAATACCTCCCAAACGGCTTGGGTGTGATATGAATGTGCACGTAGTAGTTCGCACATTGGTCACAAGCACGAGGTGTTGAAGTTAATGAACCATGGCGCACCTGAAGAACGACTTCATCCTCTTTGATATGGACTGCGGCTACCACTCCTCGCCCTGTACGCAGGCTGTCGCTAATACAACACTTGTCGTGGCTAATTCCCACTTCCGTCATCCATTCCAAAAAATTTGAGTTTATAGACGCTGATGCAACTAATGTTGCCGAGTGCTTGCGTTTGGCCATCCCCACGTGCTCTTGACCAAGTCTCTCGCCTGTGCGCCAGCTCGCGCAATCGTCCTACAAAAGTTCCATCTACAATATTTCAGAAGAATGAAAGGAAGCACTTTCACGGCAGACAAAAGTGTGTATTGGTTTCACAAATTCTGAACAGTTCAGTACTTCAACGGTGATAGAATTAGTCAAATGATGTTCTCTGTACTTCCTAGTGTAACAGTAAGATGATAGCAAGGAATGAAACAGTTTGTCTGCGTGAAATGGGGTTTCGTAGCGTTGCATTATATTTTACGGGCATATTCGACAGTTCTCTATATTCTGCACAAATATTTGAGAAAGAGCGGACAAGTCTATATTAAAAAAAAGCACGGGTGCAAATCGAGAAGAATCGCCAAATACAGCTGAGAAATACATGATTTTGAAACGAATGAAAAATGAAATTCCTGATGGCTATTACAAACTTGAAGTCAAAGGTGCTGTTCCGAGAATATTGTACACATCCCGAGACTCAATCAACTCAATCCCGGAAAAGGCCTGTCGTGACTCCAAACGCACCACGATGCATTTCGGCAAAGTGTTAACGGAATATATGTTGTTTCAAACTCGTCCAACCAATATCCGGGAAATTACAAGAGCCTCAATCTCGCGAACAATGTTGTACCAGAGAATGAATGCATCTTACAAGAGCACGTTAATGCCGGCCCCTTTTCGCTGAGCTAAGATTCGGTGTTTGTTCAACATCGGTTAAAGCCTCTTGATTTTTGGAATTTCAACACATCTCGTAAACGCTGCAAGATTCGATACCTCGGACAAACCCGGGATGGTAGTCTTTCATTTATATCGAGTTTCATTTGTTTCCTCACTCTTAACGAAGCTTCTTTTCTTTATAGTGCGGGTTGGTGGGGAACTTGCTAGGAATTTCAAGCTAAGATGTTAAATCCATTCAATATCCTGTCCCGGAAACACTCTGGCGCAGCTCTAGTATTCATGGAGTCAAATTGGACACTATAAGTTACCAGTGGAAAAACAAGTTCTCAGCACTATCCAATAACACGTTCACAGGCATTCGCGTTCACGTAGTCGTCCAGACATTCCGAAACTAGTGTTCCCGAGGCAATCATGGGTGATTACGATAAATTTAAAGTGAATAACCCCTCCGATACAACGCACCTGCGAGGTGTACTGGACGGATTTCTAAAGGATTTACGACAGCATGACTGTCCCATTGCAGTTGTAACATCAGGTGGCACTACAGTTCCTCTAGAACAGAACTGCGTACGCTATCTAGACAATTTTAGTTTGGGGTCTAGAGGTTCGAAATCGGTAGAAGAACTGCTCAAGGTGAAATGTGACACTATGTTCTATCCTTAGCGTTTCCAGTACTCTTTATTTACTCTCGAGCATTTAAAAGGCTGTGACATACAATTTTAAAGTCTTGTGCTTGTGTACAACGTTTGCCATCGGGATAGCTTGTGGGCACACTTCACAAACTAAACCAGCATTTGCTCCGCAGGAGGGATACCATGTCATATTTCTCGCAAGAAAAGGGTCGGCGCAGCCGTTTGTGAGAATGCTCCCAAGCTTTAACACTGCTGAAGCAATGCTTGATGTCTTCGAAGAAAACGTTGTCACTGGCAGGCTTGAGGTTGCATCTGCAACCAGCCAGCAACTTTCCACAGTCTGGGAGTTCCTCCACGCAGTGATTGAAGAGAAAAGATTACTGACGGTTCAATTTCTGACGGTTTTCGAATACTTGGCTTACCTAGAGGTCATCGCTTATGCGATTCAGGTTTGTACTCCTGTGCAAAGTAACTCGCCATCCTTCGTGAATGAAGTGGTTTATGAATCATGAGATAAATTTGACGACTATTCCTCCGTTGTTCAAAGCTCAACAGTACCCTCAGGTAGGCCCAACAATAGATATCGTGAGCGGTTACCAAGTCTATCACTGCGTTTAAGATCCACCCTTGCTCGTGAGAACAGATATTTCCTTTTTATGAGATGTGTATCACTCCTTCCAGTACTCTCGCGTTGGGTCGTATCAATGACAATGATAACCCGTTCATGCATTACTTGCTGCATTTCACCTACTGCATCAACTAAGTGAGGAGGTACAGTACGTGTGCTGCAATTTTCCATTAGAAAAAACTTAGTGCCATGTTTTAGTACAGGAGTTTGAGTCCAGGGTTATGTTTTATCTGGCAGCAGCAGTGTCCGATTACTACATTCCCTGGGCTGAATTGCCGGAACACAAGATTCAGAGCAGGGAAGGGGATCTCACACTAATTCTCAAGCAGGTTCCCAAGTGTCTTGGATTATTGCGGAGCTACTGGTCTCCACAAGCCTTCCATATATCATTCAAGCTTGAAACTAATGATGACATTCTGATCAGCAAGTCAAAACAAGCAATTGAATCGTATGGTATTCATTGTGTGGTTGCTAATGAACTCCATTCTCGGGCAGACAGGTGATTTCAGGCATCCCCCTATCATTTAAAATTCTTTTCTGTGAGCCCAGCATTCTTCACTTACACTTGTTTGTTTGAACTCGTATACAGTAAATGGGCTATGAACAGCTGTCTGATCAAGAGGATTGTTCAGGTTGCTCCTTATTTCACAGTCTGGAAGAGAAGATATTGATTCCCCAGACACAAGGGCATGGTCAATTACAGCAATTGACCGTGGAACAGACCACTACATCGAACAAAAGCTCGTGCGTTCCTTGATTCAGAGACACAAAGTGTTTCATGAGACCAGAAGTGGAAGCAAGGTCAGCCACCGATGAGCTGATAATAACCCTCAAGGACCATGAATATTTCTAACCAGAAAAAGTTGTCATTGTAACTATACTCGAGCATTGTTTACCAACCTTACCGCTGCACTGCTTACAAAAACTTTCGCCCGTTTGACAATGGGTCAAACAGCCACACACGCTCATCTACAAGTCCCGCACACTCAGTCATAAGAAAGAAATACTGAACATCAAGTCGGCAATTCATCCAACTATTGTCACGACTAAAAAATTGTGGTTCGCACAGCACAAAGCAGTCATGGAAATATCTCCCACGCATCCGACCACACCCTTAACACGCTATCATAACCTCCTAACAAGTACACTAGTGGAGGCGCTACAGTGGACAACAGAGAGAGTCGATGCCCCATGCTACTTACAAGTGTGCAGCAACAGCAGCTGCTGCGAATAGCAAACCAACAACCTCAGAAAAATGAAGTGCTGAGCTAGTTTGCTCTGAATTTGCAGGAGTAGGCTGTGAGTTAAGGCTCTGGCCAGGCTGTATTTCGGGAGGCGGAGGGCCAAGGCTTGGTGGCGTTTGAGCAGACGGGCCTGACTGTGGTGCACCTGCCGCCATTCCGGGTGCTAGCGCACTTTCCTGGCATACTGTTGGATCAAACGGTTCTACCTGTAGCCAAAAATCACATGATCAGTCAATGGCCACAGTAGCCTTTAGAATGGTCAACACAAGATTGTTCAAGTCCCATAGTAGTAGCCTGGAGCCTCAGACAGACAGACCACCTGCAAACAACACTTGAGCGCAGGCATCACATATGGCTTAATTTCAATGTAGAACCTGTGTATCTAGAATCCCTGGCAAAATAAATAGAATAATTTGATTTGTTGGGTTCAAGGGGAATACAAAAACATTCAGATCTTGGCCTCTGCCATCCCGTCTCGAGCAACAGGTCTTATGTTTCAAGGTGCATCAGAGTTGAATTAGGTGGTCGTAATGTCTGAAGCAACTGATGATTTACATACACTGCCCATGGAGAGTTGATTGCCGGGGGTAGCAGGCAATGCACTAATATTAATTTAATTTCAGCTTGCTGCGAAATGGTGATTTAATGGGTGACCAAATAATTCGATCACACTCCCATGTTGCAAGGTAACGGGCAACATGGCAAATCTTTACATTAACTTCAGCAAAGTTTTCTTGCAACAAATGAAGATTCAACAGATAGCAGTACTTAATGACAGGTTTCTTGTTCTCTTTGATTCCTGCTGCTGTTGCGAGGCACAACTTTGTAGACCTCTGCTCATGTGCACCAAAATGACATACTTCTGTACCGATTGAGAACACGAGGGAACAGAGTAATATAAATGTGCATGCAGATGATCGACAGCTAGGGCATGTATAACTGGGTTACAATATTGACTCCAGTCAAAGTTTGGGATTTAACTCATTGTGTGGTCAATCCTGTTAATTATACAAGTGCCAACAATGGTTTTTCAACATATCACACATTGGTGTTGAAAAATGAAGCAGTGTATGAGTGAACACAAGGCATTCGGATCAGGCAATGAACTTCAGCGTGTGCAGTTCGAATGTCGAGATAAACCTAGCTGATTGATGATGGAACACTTGACTGCCTTGATAGGAATTAGAACTACAAGCAGGTTCATCTCGCATTTGTCAGGGAGCACAATGCGCAACACCATTGCACTGATTTAATCACCGCATTGAATCATTGTAAGTCGCCTCTCTGAAATCACGCCCCATGAGACTTTACGTGCTGATCCACACTTAGGCTTCACTTAGGCATGTCCAATCTGGTACGATGCAAGAGGAGCATAAGAAGGCAATAGCCTGCTTTCAACTGACTCACGTCCCCAAAATTATGATACTCTTCACTGAGCTTTTGTATGTGTTTACAATTGAAGTAGAAGGTGCAGTTTCAGATAAGTAGAAGAGAAAGAAGCATACTCCTGGTCCACACTCAACGTTAGCTCCCCCACAATCATTCCCCAAGTGTTGGAATACGCCACGTAGGTTGCTTTTAGAATCAACGTCAAGCCAAAAAGCGTTCTCACACATTGTGGTTATGAGTGATTCAACGCATCCCGCTGGCAGCGCCTGTAGCGCTGTAGTGCATGCTGGATTTGAGCACGGACATCCGTACGCGAGCGCAAGATCATTTGCACATGGTCCCAGTGCCTGTACGTCAAATAGAAAAGTTTGTGGGCAGTCGATTGGATAGGTGCCGTGAAGATACTGGCGCGAATGTTGCGACATTTATGTTGCGAACCAACAGCAAAATTACAATGCTACAGAACAGAGCGCAAGATGTCGTACCAGTGGCAAGAGAAGATTAACGACGTCAGGACCACAAGTTTCATTGGTTGCTGTGAGGAGTGTTTCATTGTTTGCAGAGGATGCGAAGTTTACCAAACTGGTCAAGTCCTGACATGGAGCGGGCTCTGTACAGGTCTGCACGGAAACATGATCATTATTAATTATCATCGATAACACTGATAAATTAAACAGGTTGCACAATTCCGATAATGTACATTCTGAGTGGGTCTCTCGCCAACATTGCATACGAGTGTGCGCAATACTTCATCAAAACGACAGATCTTTTCTACGAAATTGAGTTGATAGAATAGTGAGTTGTAAATCAGAAGGTCCTGAATCAGAAGGGCGCTACACAATGTGAGATCTTGGCAAGACATCGATGAGTCAGTGCTGAAATAAACACCAGTTGTTCAGGACTCAATGAGTATGCGATTTGTTAGATTGCTTACATCATGCAAGCATTGTACAGTCATATTCCTTCAGGAGCATATGCTGTGCAGAGTGGCATGCGGGAAAACAACGTAATGTGTCACAGACGGTGTTGAGTGACAGGGACTGTTCGCGAAAAAGTCTGTCCCTGCATCAACAATTTATAGGTAACATATCCTGTAGATATCATTAAGTTAGGAAATTGCCTAGAATTCGCGATGAAAGGACGCGTCAATTAATAGCTTGAATCTTGAGGCCGAGACATTTGTAGTGTGACGGACCACCCGTGATATACAGTAACTCGATAACCACATCATTGGATCATTCCATAAGTTACATAAGACCGCATAAGGGTGGGTTGAGAGTAGAGGCTAACCACAAAGGACAACCACGACACGAGTCACACCTGGCCAAAAGCTGCGTGAACGGACACTGTAAGCGCCAAAAATATCACTAATGGTGACACCATCATAATGCTACTAGACAAATATGAATTAATCTACACAAGCTCAACGGCGACAACCCCAACCAACTATTCAGTGTATTTAAATTCTAACTGAAGATGCAATGATTGTCGAAGGTTTTCTACGAACCAGCATAGACACAGAGTCCATAATTAAGTCAACGCACTTTCGCTAGTTATGTAGACTTCACAGCATCGATTAAGTTATCACGTTAACAATCATGTACGCGGTGACCTGTGTCGCATGGCATACGCGAGGCATGCAAAGCCAGTACGAGTAACGTTTCGTGTTTGCCGCTTCAATTTCTTTTTTTTCTGATGTGGCTTTCAGAACCTGCGTCAGTCCAGATGTTTGCTCGTCGCTCTCGACACCTCAGGTTTTGTGAACACAAGGCCAAATCTGGATGAACCAGTAAACTCGGTGGATGCCCAACATGTGGTTTACATTGAACATCACGACATCGAATGAGAATACCATGTTCTTGCTTGTACACAGATTTGTGAGCGCTCATTCGGCGTGGAGGCTTGCCTATTCACGCGTAGGTACGTGACAACACGGAAGAAAATGGACACTCATCGAAGAGGTGTACCATATCGTGAAGCAACTGTACTTACCTATCAAGCTCTTCAGTATGGATGTATCGACGTGGTACGAGCTTTATCCCGCATCCATGAATTTCTTACGTTCGAGCTGCAGAGAGTACATACTAGCTACCCTCAATATCATGGACGTTCGATATTGAGGGCTCGAAACGAGCGCCTTGCGCTGATGGTCTCAGCACCAAGGATTACCGCTGTGGGCACTTGGGTTAACGGGTTAAGTGCGTTGATACCGATGTCCTGACAAGCCGTAGGAACGTTGGTCATGCAAGGCATCAACACCGAACAAGCTACCATTTCCTGCAATATAGCAACTTGCGTATCTCATTGACTCGAGCGTCGGTCCAGCGCCTTGAATGCGATCCAAGGACCAGTTGTTCCTAGCTCGGTCACTCCTACTTAGCTGCACTTCTACTTAACAACGTCAAGGCTCTCAAGGTGTACACTCTAGCCTCTCGTAGAAAAAGCATGAATTGTTTCATGGAGAAATCTGGAGGTAACCTCGAGAACGAATTCAACTTTGCCTGGGTAAGTGTGTCGTACCACATTTGCTCGGCGGGCATGGCACAAGTTCAGCGAGTGCTCACAGAATGCGGCATGCTGAGAAGTGCATCGGGTGCTCTTAGATGTACTGCTGAGTGTGTTTGTTGCTCGTACTTCTCATCTCAAACCATCTCAAAGGAAAACAGATATATTTTGCTGCAAGCCAAATAAAGCTGGGGTATCAATCTCAGCAAAACTTCCTATGGATGTTTTCCCCACACATGACGTGGTAGATGAGATGCCTTACAATTCCAGTGCACGCCAAGGCACAACAGGCCCAAACTCACAGTTCCAGCCAGATATCCTCACTGGGGGGTGTAGATCTTGCTATGTTAGTTGGTTTACATGTGTCTTGGATGAGAAAATTTTGAGTCAGGGCTTTCATGGTGATTTTCCTCCAGCAGGTGAGGTTTATGTTATATGTAAAGCCAAGGATGATGCTACCCTTCAATGCTTAAGGAGAAGCACTTCATGGAGTTCGCAGAACCGTGCTGAGTGTTGGCTGGTATGACAGGTTCGTGACCGTTTCCAGTCATGTTCCCAGGTTCGCACACCGCACAATCACCAGTTCTGTGCAGCCCCTCAAAACGGAATCACCAGCAAACTTTACAAATTCACCTGAGCTCTTTACGTTGGTACCCTGCACACAGCGTGTAGCATGCTGTTGCCATTAGCATGTCACAAGCACACAGGATCGTACATCTGTACACATCACTATAGTGTTCAAAGTGTGAAATTTGTGAAATCGCTGGCAATGGCCTTACGGCAAAGATATACGCTCCTACCACCAGGAACACTCTACATATACCAAACTTACCACATCTCATACGTTTATACAGCTTTCGTGAGATGGCCCACACTATAGACAACCCCGAAAGCACTATTGTAGCCCGTAGTGTGAAAATTGAGCATGGGTGTTGTACAATCAATAGCTAGAGATGTTCTCCTTTTGACTTGGTTGCAAGGAAACTCTTCACCCTGTCACTGACTTGATCATAAAAACCTGCCCTTTCCTTCATCCTTTCGTTCAACTGCGACCCTTGCTTGTGAACGTAATTCCCAAGCACGTACTTGGCAAGCCGGTAAATCACTGGGCTGACTACCTTGAGCACAAAATTGATTATGACCGGGGGCACCACTTTCATCAACGGATCTACATTCAACTGAACAGTGACACGGCAACCTTCAACAACTGCTCCATTCTCTTTCATCCAGCACGGCTCCAGCATCACTCCAGACCCCTCCAACACCTTCACATCTTCAGCTTCAGGCTTTCCAAACCCCTGGAAAAGCACAAAAACCGCTGTTTGGTTGTCAAATCGAACACAACAAGCTCTACATACCCTCAATAAGCACTATAAGTTCATTCGCACGAGAAATAAGTCACTACTCACAGCGGCATCAGTGTGAGGTTTTCACTCCTGTGGGAAGCAGCAGCAAGCGAACAAATAACTTCGATGCATTGGATTTTTTTTAGTTTCTTTTGGAATACTGGCCAAATTAACCAATACCAGCTGTACTTCAATACACCTTTCATGGGTGGGATGCTTGAGAATGGCTGGAAAATGCTGTCATTAGGGAGTACGATGGTCACATTGTAATCACTGCGCAGTTACTAGCCTGCAGTTTGCTCTTGCACCATCCCAAAGGCTATTCTTGCTGAGAAATACTACACCAGAAAAACTATGCATAGAGAAGGAACTCAAAGCCACTCTGACATGCTTGATGGCTTCGGGTGATGGTGCAAAGACATGATCAACTTGTGCTATGTGTGGTTACATTTTGCACAAAAGCCTGTGCACGATCTGTCTGCTGTTGGTACTGAGTTTGTTTGCCAGTAGAGGAGATGTTATTCTATGGATTGCAGCCAGCAGCAAAATCCACCACAGCAAAACGGAAACCTTCCAAGTGATTTACTTGGTTAACAGACAGTACTGCTGGTAGGACATCTTTAAAGCATAGAGGCTGGCTATTCGTGGATTTGCTGTGAACAGCAACGGAGACACAAGAAGAGCACCTCATCACAGGAGTGAAATGTGACAACTGCACATTTGTTCTCGTCTAAGCAGTCCACTCCCTTCGCCCTTAACACTGCACTGCGGTTGTGGTACGGCCAAGGCATCTTGACGACTACGCCCACGACAATGTCCATGTCACTGTAAGTGCGAAGAATCTGTGACTTCTGCACCGTCCAGTTCCAGGACATGATGAGATCAAATTCTCGAGCTAGCGCTAGTACCTCCACCGTTGGATAAGCGAAATTGGCAATTGCACGAATGTTGTGGGTCTGACTCCTTGGAAGCTTCCTGTAAAACGTCTGCATGCCACCGCGAATTATGCCCTGTCGATGCGGGGTTGGATGCATCGTTTGCAATCAGGTGTGGCGCGTTGAGGCCTACTGTACCTGAAATGGCTCTTGACTATTCTTCTGATACCCAGACTTCTCGCTCATCGCGTGGTAAAAAGTTTGCATGCGCTTCAATGTGTCGTCAATTTCACAAAATGTGCTCGCATCGAGTAATTTTTTGAGTGAGTTCCCAGGAAGCGTCTTCCAATCCTTCCTGGCTTTCCCGACGTGCAGCTCCAGTTCTCGTGTGGACTGATTTGCAGCGAGCAAGCGGCTCTGCTCGCAGTACTCTAGTATCTGGTCCCTTGTTGACATTAGGTATTGCTGGTCCTCGTTTTCATTTCCTGTCGAAGTGGTAGATACAGAAACAAGTCGTGACTGAGGACCCTCGAAGTTGGAGGCTGTTTGTCCACCCTGCGTTTCTGTTCCCTCTCGCATAACGTCACACAGTTCTGCGCTCATGAGAGAGTCATCGGATGGGCACGTTAGATCCAACCTTCGATCGTTGGAAAACAAGCTATCGTCCGCGCATGTGCAGAAGCTGTCAGAAGTGAAGGATGCCTCGCGAGATATCCGTACAGTAAGTTTGTTATCGGAAGTAGATTCTTTGTTCTCCTTTGAATACCTGCTAGGCTCTAGAGTCTCGGCCACACTTGATACGCCTGTGGTGTTACTGTCAATGTCGCGGCTACTGTTCAAAGATTGCGACTTCTTACAGCTATTTGCTCGCCTCATGCTTGGCGATGGGAGGCACTGCATATACAATCTTTCGTCTGCAGGGATCATCGCAACGTCTCGTAAAACAAGGGATTAAGGCTCAGAGTTGCAATCTTGGACCTGCCCTGCATAGTCTTAAGGGCGCCAAAGACACAGAAACTTATATTGCTCGTATTCTATAAGTGAATATGTACGAAATAGTCTTACCCAGAACTTCCAGCGAGAGCGTTGTGTGTGCTGTTCTGCATCTCGATCCTCCACCAGGCTGTCGGTTGTACTACCCCGAGCCGTATTCTCCTTGCGTTGCAGTTTCATTGCGACCAGATGCTACAAATTTACGCTTTGAGGGTAGAAACCTCAACGATAGAGGCTTGTCGAAGAGGCTCTACATTGTGATCAAGCTCTGTCGACAGTTGTTGCTGATATAGCACAATACACAAGAGATTGTAAAGATCAGGGTCGTTGTCTCTCACTCGTTTGTAATATGTGCTGACTTATCTAGCTCTGCTTGTTCCCCCAAAACTGAAGTCTAGCAATGGTCGACGTTGTGTGCCAAGGATGCCGCGGCCAGCTCCTGTTCGACCTGCTATGTATGTTCGTACTGTCTTCATTCGAACTCATTCACCTCGCTGTTTCTTGAATTGAGAATTTGATTAGGGTTACAGACGTGAATGCGAAAAAAGGACCGGCACATGGTTGTTGGGATGTGCACGAACAAGCCATCGGGATTCGCACTACGCTCGCACACATCCAGCCATTTCGCAAGTTGTCAACACTCGTGCACACATCCGTGATGCGAAACCCATAAAACAGATATGAAATCCGGTTAATTTCATCTTATTGCTGAGCGCTCAAAGGTCGAATAGGACACATCATGACATTACCTGCTTTTCGAACGTAGGTTTTGCGTGCTGAGTGATATCCTCGTCATCCACCATTTCCGACTGCTACAAAATGTACGACTCCTGTTCTCTTGGTCCGCTAGCCCCGATACCGAGAATGAATACATTTTTCTGAACAGGGTAATAGCTTTCACGCACAGCGCAATCTGAACATGGAAGGTTCCATGTCAGATGTAGAGCGGCTGGATGTACGTCAGGTCATACGTCATCTCCGGGGTTTCTGACCACTTTTTGTGCTACTCTAGTGCTATATGAGCGAGAAACTGCTTTTTGGGAAGCAGTGAAACCTATTCCAGCATCGTAGATCCACTTGACATGGCTAGCGTGCATAATGACACAGAATTCGCGTGGAAAACATTAGTCAGGTGATGCACAGCATTGGAAGCCAGCGGGAGTGCATGCTTCGTCAATTCTGTGCAAACATACTCAGCTGTCGAACAGCGAACTCTGCAATGCGCGGCAAGATTCATGACGATGCTCAAAACACAAAACCTCTCGAAAGGGTGAAAAGAAAGGGAACCTGGTACCACATCACTACATCGACGAGTTTGCAGAGTATCCAGCACCCAGCAGCCACAGCCTGGATGGACATGCTGCCAACAAAGAGGACCTGGGTGATACACAGGGTCACCTTCCAGAGTGCCCTCTGGTTTCTTCTGGGGGTCACTCTAGCACCTCCAACAAACTGTGAGCACGCCTGTCCTTGTGGCCACAGGGGTCCTAGCATCCACCACGCCATGTGCTGCTCCAAAATTGGCAAAAGCCGAACCTC
>JAULKQ010069380.1:0-21560 GCA_032356285.1 Smithsoniella earleae | reverse complement strand
TGGATGTTTGGTTCAATGGAAACATATTAAGGTCACAACTATATGTTATATTTAGCAGGGGTGTCACGATACACTAACCTCACGATACGATACGTATCGCGATATCTACCTCGCAATACGATACGTATCACGATTCAGTTTTTCGACATTTTTATTAGAAGAGAGATAAAATTATGCAATCAATTTAACTTTAAATATTTTAATAAATGGGAAGAACAGAAACTGTCATTTTTTCACAACTATGTCACAATACGGCCACCACACAGGTGAAAAATGCCCTGCATCTGCAAGTGGCTCGCTGCAGCTCAAAACAGTGATTGAGAGTGAGTTTTTACGACCAGAACAACCAAAAAGGCTGTGCCTGGACCCCTGTGATTCTTTCACCTTCCAGAAGCCACAGGTTTTATTTCATGACGACATGCAGCCCCTAGGGGTCCGAACAGCTTGAATCCTGTCCCAAACCGACTCCCCAAAGCTTTGCAGCACACAGTTCTTATTTCCCGGTTCAAAAATCCAAACCGTACACCAGATGTGCAGAATGTGCATCCCATGGCCCATGTGCTACTCCATTGCAACTTCCGCGCTCCGATACCTGGTACACAAGTTACTAATTGTGCACGCGATTCGTGCACAACGACGACAGTCCACGCGCGACAGTGTGATCAACTGGGCGGCGCTCGCCACGACGCGCACCCGACCGAAAGCGAGTGAAAAAGCATCCACAGGCCGCATGTATACCCCCGAGTTGTCGGAAGAGACCCGCGGCATGAGCGGTACCCCCCCGCGCCGCCATGCTCCTGCGGCTCCGCCATGCAGATCGAGTACGTCCGCATTTCCCCCGGAGGCTTCCAGGAGCTTCTGAGGTCGTCGCCGAGGTACTTCGGCCACCAGGCCTTCAATCGCGACAGCATGAGGGATGCGCCGACGCGGCACTCATGCACCGGGTGCGCCTTACGCACGAGCGCCCAAAACTTGACGAAAGAGTCCCGTTTCGCCACCAAATCGCCGTGGCTCATCACCATATCCCTGTACGTCTGCAGCAGCCAACGCCCAGCAGTTAAAATCAGACTCTGACAACCATCGACACAACAGGGCTGATATTCTCTCAACCCCCCCCACCCCTCACATGTTTACACCTCGTTAGGAATCAAAAAGCGCCAAATCCGCATTGGATTTAATTGATAGTTGACCTCTATTATGTCCTACATACAGCGGTTCGCAGGGTGGACACCGTAGCCTGGTTGCCGACTGCGGTGCGAGTGCTAAGCGTGGCTAAAAGCCCTCACGAACCGTCCTACAACGCTTGAAAATTCGCCACATCTGTCGACAAAACAAGACCGGATGCTATTCATACAGCTCTGGAAGAGCCACTTGAGAGTGGTGTTCCTCCCAAGTGCCGATGTAACTTGGCCTTGTTAAGAAGTGCTACAAACTGGGACCTCGTTGCAGCAGCCACAGCACATGAAGTATGAGCTGTGAACTGCATAACAGCATTCGAAGTGCGCAACTACTACACTTTTCTTCACAGTTGTTTCAGACAGGCGCAAAACTCCAGCCAGTATTCTGATCTGTGCACAATCCCCGTGGCACTCCTGTAACTAGGAGCCGACACAAACCCGAATTAGACACAGAGATACCTGGCCTATTGCCAGGCCCCTGGTAACCACTTTTGCATGCATCGGAAACAACTGTGAAAAAAACTGTAGCTGAGTTTGCGGATGGATGGTGCAATTGGCATCAAGTCTCTGGAAGTCTTCTGCTTTGGGACCAATGGGGTATCAAACTTGTAGGAGCGCCACAGGAGTTGCGCAGGTCGGACTCCTAACGATCTTCTGCGATTAGGGCTCACTACAGTGACCACATATACTAAGGCATTCTTACAGTACCTAATTTGAAGAACCCATGTCTTTACACTGTCACCTTTGTGTGGCCTGTTACCCCTTCAAAAATGCACGCAGAATGAAATAAATCAACTAGAGCCTGTATACGAGCCACAAACTTTGACCACTTCACCAACCCAGACATTGTTTTCGTTCGCATAAGCCCCAGCACTAGCTGTTCGAAAACTAGAGGGGTTTTTCGGGCTATCTGGGCTTCGCTTTGGTTACCACGTGCATAGTACTTCTACTTACAATTGAACCAGAAGTACCCCCTCTTATATCTAGATAGTGCGACGTAGCTCTAGAGAAGGCTTTCGACTTCAGTACATCTAATTACATCGTCAGGGGTCCCCAAGTGTACTCTGAAGCTGTGAGGAAGCTTTTCGTACATCAGAAGTGGATTATAACCGCAACTTGAGACAACGGCCCTGGGTTCCGGATCCGACACCAATCGGGGTCAAACAGGCCGGATCAACTAGCGGCGACTGTCACCGCTACTATTGAATCACCAATTTCGCTGTGAAGAGATATGGCACTTGTTAAGCCCTTGCGAATTCTTACAGGACGCAGTAACTATGTTGACGACGTGCTTGAGGGTAGCTTTTGAGATTGCTCTACTCTCAGGAGCGCCTATAATTTACAACAAGTAGATATTGCGTGTGTACGATACCAATCAAAAAAGTTCATTCGTGTCATCTGTTATAAAAGATACCTTTCCCCGTTCAATGCCACGGCATTCAAATATGTGTTCATCTGTTACTTGTTTGCAGATTGCTCACGACATACCGATAGTGTATGTAACGATCTGTACATGTGGTTAACATGACGATGACGGGGACGGCTTGTCGGGAACCAAAAGGGGTCAACTGGCTGCTGGGGCAGCCAGCAGCAAAGGATTCCTACGAACAGCGAACGCGGGTAATAATGCCTGAATTTATTTATATTTATATTTAACATTGTTAGGGAGCTGGATTGAACCTGATCCCCGCCCAGGCCTGACTTTTGTGCTAGGTCGCGTGTTGCCACTGGTGCAGATGCCAAGATCCACAACACTACAATGAACAACCCCCAGCACTTGATTCAGATGTACATTTTTGTGCAATAGCCACAGCAGTAGACTGCGTCCAGAGCAGAAAGCTTGAGCTACCGCAGCTTGAAGCTCGGAACTCGAGACATAAACATCATGCGTGCCTGACGTAAGACCATAAACGAAGCTGAGGTATGACTGCATCTTTATGTCGGTGTATGATCGACCCACTGACCGCGGGTTGTCACAGGGAGTAGATAAGTAGTGGTCCCGGTTACTGTGAGGAAGCTCGTGCAACATGACCGTACCTGTACTGTGGCTAGTACAATATCTCTTCTGTCCGCTTTCGGACCAGCGCGATTAACTTCGTCAATATTTATTGCTGTCTCGTCCAAACCCATGTCTTCGTCCATTTCTTCCGGCAACGGTAGATCGTCGTAACCCATACTAGCTACTGTGTCTTGCTTTGAGTCCCAAGCATTTGAGAGCGAGGTCATCTCTTCATTTGGCACTAGTTGCTGTCTCTTCGATGGATGGGTGGGGTCGCTAGGGGCTGAGATCCCACCGGTGTGAACCACTGGCTGTGTAGTATTGGTTGAATTGACAGAAGCGAGATGGAAGTAGCTCACAACGTCCCGAACAATAGCCTTTTGGTCTTTAGTATTCTCCTTTTCTGGATGGTAAAGTTTTTTTCTCTCTGCCTCGCTATCCCAAGCTCGCAAGAACAGAGAGGCTGCTCCCATCAGAAGCGTGGGGTACGTTCCTATGTCCATGCGCGAACAAACGTCTTTCTGCAGTGAACGAAGATAATGTTGGTGACAATCGCCAACAAAGCCAATCTAATACAGCGATTTCAAGTCTAACAGGCTGACCAACCTTACTGATTGAGAGTCACATTCAGCGATAAGACGAATGACACAACCGTCCAATTCATAATAGAGAAGGTCAGATGGTAGGACATACATTATTCGCGCAGTCTATCCGAGCGACTTTCACCAGCGGTTCGGCTCTGTCCATGAAGAAGCTCCCGACCATGTCGTACGTTGGCATGAAGTGCTGGCAGTGAGGACACCAGCTGGCGTAGTACTCCATGACGATGTTGCTCTCTCCGGCATCTGATAAAAAGCTTGTATAGTTGCCATGGATTAGATTGATCACGGAAGCAGCGCCCTCTGCCAACAAATGGCAAAGCACTAAAACAGGCAGTAACAGGACCTTCATGTTACTGAATCGCCATTTTAAATAGCCCACAAATATATTATCAGTGAGATTTGAAAACTCTCACTATCATCGAAGCTACAGCGCCCTGAGGAGAGGAGGGGTCAACCCCGTATCATAATTTGGGAAGTCAATCACACACAAACTCAAAGCAACAGTTCTGGCCAGTGGAAGGCTGCAAGAGGAAAAAATTTACTTAATGGATGGATCTTTTTGCATCGTCCGGCTTTTACCTATTTCCTGCTGTGGTGGACATGTTCACTGAGTTCAGAATGTTCCTTCGCTACGCGCTACACCGATCGATGGAGCCCCTTCCCAGACTGTGGTATGCCAAATCATCATCGAAAGCCTCCGGCTCATCTATCTGACCTACCACAAGTTTAATGTCATGAAATATCGACTCAACCGATTTCCGCGTCCTTCGTATTACAGCTTGAAGTGATTGTAACTCGGACAGATCATTTAACAGAAGGAAGTTACACAGGGAAGTTTAACTTTTTCGTGATGATTGCATGACAAAAGAAGCCATTGAACGATATGTCAACTCGTTATTTTCGCTTTTATAGTCGGCAAACCTTGTTTCTGCGAAGAGTGAATGCAGCAATCGTGACTGTGCATGCCTTGCGATTGCGATCACCCAGGGCGATGACTGGTCGTACAATGTCAAGAACGCTCGCAGATATCGCCATTACGGTACGAAAGAAAGAATCGCAGTGTTTAGCAGTCGTAACAGCCATGAAAAAGCTGTCATCTTCCTGCATTAAGAGCAAGTGATGCGCTACTATTTCAAGGCTGTATGAAGCATTCCACCGCTATTGAGCCGTAACCCACTGTAATGTATATGGCATCCTCTAACCAAGAAGCTGCGACGATATGGCTGCCACATTTGCTTGGACATGTCATTTCCTTAAAACCGTGGAGAAATCGCCCCAAGCGTGGCCTCCACTTCTAAACCTAGCTATCGTGAACATATTCACAACTGTCGCCCTGGGATTAGGGTATTTGCGTTTTGCGGGTGTATAACACCGCTCGCTACTCATAAGCCGTTCATGACCAGCATGGAAGTCCAGCGTAGCGCAGCAGATTGAGATTGCCGGACCATAATTCCTACGTAATACTGTGTAACGCAAGGCGTGTATTAACCATAAGTGCCATCTTCAACATCACAACTGGCTCTGTGCTCATGGTGTACAATTGGCGGTGAAACCACAGCGATGCGCTGCTGTTAGGGGTTGTCCACAAAACCAACCGCACGGTATTGTGAAATATAACCATGAGCCACTATGTATGCGACGATTGAAGATCAATGATTAATTAAATCCGAAGGGGTATGGCGCTTTTTCGTCATTCAACACATGACGATTTCGCGTGCGAGCGCGATTTGAGCGATGCTTGACATGATGTCTCAGCAATTCTCGAAAATAAGGCTGTGTTCAGCCGTGGTTATTTGACACGGTGAAACTGTGTTACATCGATGGTGACGCGGAATGAGTGGCCGGGACAGTTGTGGTCTTGTTGATAATTTCGGGTTTTGTCGGTCGCCTTCCATTCCGCGGCAGCACCAGCCATGCGAGCCGCTTGGGCCACTAAGTCGATGCGTAACGGCGAGATGTACGCGGTGTCGATAATAGTGGAGCCAGCACGTAGAGCACAGCGGCTCGCTATTTTTTCGCTATTTTTTTGGCTATTTTTTTGCTAAATCTTCGCTATCTTCGATAATTTTTTCATTTTTTCAAAGTCCACATTCGCTACGTAGCAAACCTTTAGCGAATGAATAGCGAACATAGCGTTCGCTAAATCCTCGCTAGCGAGAGTAGCGATGATTTAGCGAGTTTGTGTTCTCTATACTTCGTCTGAATGCTTGTGTGTCAGCGTGAAAATGTATGGATTTTGGCCAAAATAGCGAAGATATAGCGAGTGCCTCATAATTTGGCGAGCTCCCTCGAGGCTTTTGGCGAGTCGCTAAATCTTCGCCTATTTTTAAGATTCGCTATTTTTAGCGAGGTATTGTGATCGATGTCAAGAGCGACGATATAGCGACTCGTTTCGCATCTTCGCCATTCATAAGACTCGCTATCGATAGCGAATCGCCAAAATAGCGATAGTGCCTAGCGAGCTCCCTCCACTGGAAGAATGCAACTTCTGGCGCCGTGAAAATATCTTCACTGCGACGTGCCCGTGAATTCACACGACGCGCGGAATTTGTGGTGTAACGACTGGTAATGCATTGCGCGTCGTGTTAATTTTCAGTGACGATTCCAGAATTCTGGCGCGCGTCATGTGAATTTCGCACGTGCGTAATTCGTTGTTCCCGAGGGCATGCATTGGTGCGAATTCGCAGTGACGTTACGTATGCGCGCTACTACTAGTTTGTCGTCGTCTCTCATTGATTAGTTGTTCCTTTGTTTTTAAACATTTTATATGGTTGCATTTTGTACTACGTCGTGTGTCCTGTGATATACCTTCCTTTTCGATCGTGCCTAGGGTCCACGTTAGTCTGCGACGTCGCTTTGACCAGTACCTGTGTTGGAGCTGTCTTGAACTACGTCCAGCCCTGTTCGTTGCCATTGTACTGTTTCTAGGATTCTTTTATGTTACATAAATGTTCTTATACATCACTTTCGTAGTACACTCGACTCATTTGACATGTGTGGACGTTGAACACCCACATGCATGTGAGCAAGTTTGGCTACGACTTCCAAATTTGCAACTCTAGAACTATCCATGTACACGTATGCCTATATCATCTAAGTCCGAATAACTTCTCTAAATCACCTATGCTACCACACCCATCATGATAAACAGGGCTAGCTGTAGCTTCTCACCTCTTGATGTCGGCAACCTTGCACGTTACCGACGGTGGCGCTTGCTTTGTGTTCGTTCATGTCCCATGTGTCAGTGTTGACCCTGCCTTGGGCGCAGATGTTCGCGGATTCGACCTCCGCCGACCCGCCCGGTACTCCTGGCTATAGCTATGTGGGTGGGGTTGCCGGTGCCGTGAACGTCGCTCCTGGCCAAGGGGTGATGCGTGCCGGTTAAGCTGTACAAGTCACATGTGACTAGTACTTGATGGTTGGCGGGACCCGGGTGCCATTGTTGGGTGCTGTGGAGGCGGCTACAGCGGTGCCGTCGGACTTATCTGCATGCGCTGTATCTTTCATGAGCTACGATTGATTGGCGACTCATACACACCAAAACCTTGACGAAGATTCCCATTGTTCTTGCGGTTGAAGCGCACTCTGTCTTTGATCGCCGCTAGCTGTGCCCGTTGATTCAGTGCTGCCGCTTCCATGTAGCCAACTTGCATGCCTGGTAATAGGCCGCCGATAACCTCCGCGGGGTTGGCCAGTGACGGGTTGTTGGAACTTGAGGGCAGGATTTCAAGCCGGGTGTAAGTTAATTTCGGCCTTATTCCGCTTCGTTGGGCTGACCTTCCGGTGTTATTGCGGTTGGTCTCGGTGTATCAGCTTATCATGACAGCCCGGTCCTGCTTCCAGTCTATTTGTACGTCCAGTGCGTCTAGGAGCTTGTCCCTGTTCACCTTGGACGTCATCCAGTACCCCCGCTGAGCCCATTGTATGCGTGTAAAGGCGACGTTGGCATCGCCTTCGTCCCCCTCGCCCTATCCAGGGGGTGACCCTAGGTACTATAGCTGCATGTGTACAGTCACTTAAGTTCATGCCTCATATTTGTACTCTTATGGTCTCTTACGTCTGTCATTGTAACACACGCGTAGTATTGTGTGTTAGCCTCAATGTGTTTGGATATCTTGACAGTGATCAGCTCTGTGATTTTTATGTTAAAGGTACCTCAGTTAGCGTTACCTTGCTGCTGGTCATACTGACGTTCGCTTTCTCTCACATCCTTGTTTGCGAAGCTAAGATTCTTTCGAGAGCCTCAAGATGTCAATTGAACCCCTGTTACTTCACGAAACACTCAGATACTGGAATATACTCCAGGGATGTACACAGCATCCTTCACTGCAGCTATGGGCTTCTTTGTCATCTTCCATGATCTATTCTCTGCAGTGAACTTCGAATTCCATGCCTCCCTATGAAAAGGTTCTCATAGTAGCAATTTATAATATATACGAGAAAGCATAGGGTATAAATATAAAACGGTAAATACTACATAAATGATATCCTGAGGTGCAACTGCAATTGGAGTTGGTACATACTTCACCATAGATCCAGCTGACAAATGCGAATGCACACCATTATACTGGTACACTACAGTTAGCATCTTGAATTGTAGTACTCGTTGAGAGCGCGTACGAGGTCACTCAAGAGTACACTATGTAACCGACAACGTGAGATCTCAGAAAATTAAATCCGAAAGGGTTTGGCGCTTTTCCAACAGTACTTCCAGCCCTGCTTCCCCCACAGCTTTGAATGACCAGCCGCATTTTATTGTGAAGGGCTTCATTGTGAGAAGTGCCCTGACCTGGTGAACATTCGATTTCTTGTGTTAGGACTGTTAGTTCAGAGCTCCTTCCTAAGCTCTTGCATTGATGCCATTATTTGTCGATATAAATGTTGATATTCACTGCTATTTGCACCAAAAACTAGTCAAGCCCTATACTGAAGGATGGGGCCGTCAAATAGATATTCTTACGAGAATGTGGTTCAGTTGCGTTGTAGTCACTAAGCTTTTGATGGCCTTGGTAGTTTTCCTTGCTTTCCTGAGTGATTAGTGCAGACTCAAGAAATATCATCTTTTGAAGAGAAAAACTCGTTCTTGTGTGAGCTGCGGGAGTACAGTTGATTTGCGTGCTGCTTGAGTATATTTACCTTCCAGTTCCATTTTTAGTCACAGCATAAATCGAGAGGTTTTGTTTTATACTTTCCTTCCAAACAGTGGCACGGCTGCCCATATGATGCCTCTTGACTTCTTCGGTGCAAATTTTCTTCGGGAGTATCTTAAAAACTCTTCGTCTCTACAAGCTGTCGAGAAGTACATGCTTCGTCCTCGAATTTCTGGAATGAGGCACTGTGTTCGAGTTGAGCGTGCTGTAACTCAACCTGCTCAACTGTATGTGCTCATGATCGTTATAATTTGCTGATTTGATGCCACATGAGAACTTCATGACGTCAGAAAACGAAGTGAACGGAACTATACTCTGAACAGAAGATTCAAATGGAAGGATTATGCGTGCAAGAAACACCACTGTGAGATTCGCGACATAGCATCTGAACATTTCATCACCCCAAAGCCAGCCTTCGTATAATCATGCTCTGCAATTGGACATGTCAGTGCTTAACATCCAAGCCGATGTCAACACGCATCCCTGTCAATGAAGCTGTAATGCCCGGCACAGCACAATACAAATCACTCACAGTTTGAACTTGACACTTTTGATCTTGCGTTAACACTGCAACACACGTCAAGTTGTTCTTGATTTGCAAATGACATGTTCTACAGGACAGGGTGTCCCACGAACGGGTGAATGTGAGAAAGTGAAGCTGTTCATGAGCTGTTGGGTGAGTCACCAAATATAACCCTGTTGTGCCCTGGCACCGTTGACGTCAAACTCATTTCCCTCTGGATTAGCTGCACACCAAATGCCAACACCACTTAAAAATTCGAATCGTGCACACTCTTTTGAAGACAGTGTTGTGGCCAAGACAAATAACAGGTATGTTATTAACTGATGTTTTCCTTGTTTTCATACATGCTTGTGTCACGTTTCGATTTTGAGCTCATGATTACACCTACGCGGACGCAGAGAATGACTGCGTTTTGGACGCAATCTATCTCTAGGTATCTCAGATACGTGGGAACATTCTGGCAAAGGAGTGGCATAACCCTCTCGAATTTGGTAGCCTTGGCGGCGAGTAATCGCTCTAGAGCTGTTACTTGCTGCGACAATGACCACAATCCGGGAATTTGTATGTACTTGAAACGAGGCCCTTAACCCTTGCAAGCGCCTGAAACTATTATAAGGATGTTGTACACAGCGTTTGGGGCTGGAATGGAGCAAGATGAGGTTTTGGCGCGTCAACGAGGCTCTAGCATCAGGCGTAGAGCCCCATTTTCTAGCACACTATATTGCCAAGCCCCAGACTCCTTTTGATAAAAAATAAGGACAAATGAATACCGTTTTCAAGGTGGCTCTCTCATGTTTGCTTGGTAGCTCTTTTGGGCAATCGAGGTCAGGATTAGCACTCCGGCCACCGGGCACAGCACCCCCCAAAATTCTCACACCGAGAAGAGCCTTGGAATAGCAATGACTTGTTTTATTTCTACAGGCTCAAAGCGGTCTAGAGCTTTAATTACTCGCATGCCATATGAACTGACGCAAGGAGTGGAGTGAATGAGTGTCCGCGAACCTACAAGTTACTTGTGTCTGTTCAAATAGATTGTGCAGCTAGACATTAACAAACACAACAAATATCCTTCAAGTATCTTGGAGATCTGCATTCTCTACTTGCGGTGCTCTGTTCGGCTTGCGGGCCGTGCAGGGAAACAATGTTACGTGTACCGATATTCGAATTCGAATTGCTCACGGCGAAGTGTGTAATCAGCGGATCCATCGGGTCTGTCGATTGATGCATCATTCAGCAAGTGGACTTCATCTCCTCGTCAGCTGAGTGCACATTGTGATGTAATCGTAAGCAGAACTGAGTGGAAAGCGCAGGGAAGACGTTTGCAAGAATGACTCACGCCAAGCTTTCAATGCAGCCATCAGCTTAGAATGATGTACTGTTTGCTAGGTTGGAGAGTGTATTTTGATTGCGGTTTTCAAATCGCCGCAGCGAGGACAGCCTATTTCTTCAACCTCACAGGGCACGTCCAAACAGTGTATTTCCCCGCACAGCGTTCCAAGCAACTTTCAGCATTCCCTAGCTTCAAAGGAAATGATGGGTATTCTAATTACCTATTTCCACTTTGCTGTGCTACTGTCATTCATGACACATGGCACTCATGCTCAAGGTCAGTGCCCTGCTCTTGTTGACGCTGCTGCGCTTCATGAAACATACCCACCAACTTTCCGTATGTATGATGCACTCTGTTCGTTTTAAGTTGACATGTACGATGCACTTACAGTAAAGCTAGGGACAGATACCGAAGGACGAGCACAACTTACCCTGCAACGGTGATGAGAATACATGTACAGGGCATAGGAATCAACGCACTGGCGATAGGAGTACTCTATATGTACAGAAAGAAGGTTTGCTTGCCTGTTGTTTAAGATTCAAGTGATCTTTGTGCCCTAGCTGCTCGGTCAAATCCGAACGCAGTACGATTCAACTTGGAGGACACTCTTCTCAATCATACAGGCCTGACATTCTTATTAAAACTATTATAGCAACTTATGTGCAGTGTCGTGTACATGGGATGTACGGGAGTCCAAATGTGGCACTGACACTAGAACAATGAACCGGAATGACACTGCTGCTCTGAGGCTGGCTGGGGCACGGATAAGTAAATGTCTGTCGATAGCTAAATGTCCGATGGGAATGTTTTGATTTAAAGCTCCAAGTTGGGAGAACTGGCGCATATGTTCCTACTGGTAACCAAAACTACTGGTAACTGCGACGATGGCGTAGTTACCCCCTGAACGATAGCAATCAGCACTCTAGCAACGCATTCTTTCAGCTGAAACTTCCAAATATGTTTGCAGAGGAGTGCCAGCTTGCAACGCTACATGCGCAGGAGGTTTGCGTGCCGCTAGGCTTCTCGTTCGAGTCTGTGGCGATGGCAAATAATGCCACAAAAGCATCACGCATATGCGATGTTCCTTGCGAAGAAGAACGTGAGGCATTCTATCGAGGCTTTACGTCATGTGTGAGCTGTGGTCAGCTGGATGTCGCGTTGAGCTTGTACGATGAGTCTTGTGGTGAGTTCTCTACCGCAGAAAGCTGCGAAGGCGCTGTTGTTTCACCCACAAGCAGTACTTTTGTTACTGTCCCGCCGCCTCCAAGTCAATCAGACTCTGTAGTTTCTGTGTAAAGTAAGGAGTTAAAGTAAGGAGTCTTTGTAAGGACTCTGTGTAAAGCTTCGCGAAGACGAAGTGTCGAATTTTATCGAGCAGAGCGTTGAAAATGATAAGAGTTTTACATTGGCTGTCTGTGCTCCGTGTCAAAGCGAACTGAAGTGTGGTGAGGGTGGGTTAGGGTTTGTCTTACTCCCACTTAGTTCAGAAACCAAGGCGGTAAAAAATGCCACATTAGCCTCGGCCCTGGTTGCCAAGACGTAGATGAGTTGTGCAAGATACTCCAGAATAGAGGTACTTGCGCGCGGACCGACCTTACGGTAGACTTCACGCTTTCAACAATAAATTGTTTCCTTTCCGTCTATCGAGTCTGCAAACTTACTCAATCACGGGCCCTGCTGTCAGCCCATCTTCAGCGGTATCTCCCTACGTGGCTGACATTGTCTCAGCAGACTATCCGGCGTCCGGATCGTCACAAGAGTCAGGTATTTGGTTTTGACAAGTACTTCTTGCTCGCTTTCTCGAACAAAACACGATGACACTGAAATTGTGAAACATAATCTATTTAGGACATGTGCTTGTGGTGCTATCACACAATGTTGCTACATGAACAGGCTGCCAGAACGAGCGCTTGCTCTTATTCATCTTAACGGTGACCATTGGCATCTTCAACCCCTCTGACATGTACAAGCATTCCAGGGCATCTGCAGTAACCACCTGACATGCCAGATGTTAGGTCCTGTTAAACGATACATTCGTGATCACGTTTTAGCGTATTCAAACGGCGATAGTTGATAAGAACATGTTCTTATCTGTACAGATACGTACAGATAGACACCAGCATGAGTAATTACCAGCGAGCGTGACCGTAGGTCAGAGTGAGTCGAATTCCCTTATGAGTCACTCAGATTCGTAAGGGAGTGCTAGCGGGATTGACTCGTAAAGTCTTGACGGGGACTCCTGTCCAAGTCTCCTGCTATCTTGGATTACCCAGGTTATACTAATTATCACTTTTTCAGTTCTATTGTTGGAAAAGCGCGGAACCCTCCCGGATTTAATTGTCTGAGATCTTACGTTGACGGTTATATAGTGTACTCTTGAGTGACCACGCACGCACTCTCAACATATATGCATCTAAAGCTTACTCTTTTACCCATTGGTCTAGCACCAGGCGTTCCAGTGACACCTTCATACTATAGATAACACTAGACTATCACCACTTTACCCAGACCTTCGTATGACATACATCAAGACAGTGATCTAAATCACAACAATGAAGAAAATCAGAATTTCCTCTTCAATTATCAAATATATTCGCCTTTGTACGAACTGCGACTGAATATCAAAAGCCGGGTGCATCCAGCGTACAAAACATACCCCAGTGCTTTCTGAGTCAACTGAAAGCTATTAATTAATCACATTCTGCTTGCTCTTGTTGAAATGAGGAAAAAATGGACATGTTCGCCAAGCAGATCGAGTTCACACGACAAATTTTACGACTTGATTAGGTCGTAAAATTTGTCGCGTTATCCCGATCTTCTCCCCGCCCATCTCTGTCGAACGTGCTAATCCGACCATCGAGCGGTATTACACCATCTAGAATGTAACTACTTGGTAAATGTTTGTGGCATCGTTGATATCGATGGCTCAATGAAATGTGCTCTTGGTATCCTTCGGTGTTGTCGGCTACTTCACTTTCGTGTTCGGCTTAGTAGCCTTATACATGTATCACACATCTGTTCTTAAATCTTTTACTTTCCCTTCAGTACTCAAAGGGTCTAGCTTTCTCGATCCCGGGTACACATGCTAAATAG
Organism: Smithsoniella earleae; assembly: GCA_032356285.1. Taxonomy (NCBI): domain Eukaryota; kingdom Viridiplantae; phylum Chlorophyta; class Ulvophyceae; genus Smithsoniella; species Smithsoniella earleae. Next base: position 7,685 of record JAULKQ010069380.1, on the reverse strand, counting down.
CGATTTTTCATTGTGACACTGCTGCCGTCTACGCTTGCAGATCAGAATCGCGTAAAAATGACTCGTGCAGCTCCTTAGTACATCAACAATAAACGAGTGTAAAGCAAAGTTGACTGTCGTTGCCAACGTGCACCCCACTTAATCCATGCTGTGCTATATCATCCCAGTCTGCACGCCATCGGACCCCTATGCCCTTCCTATGTCGCACAGGCTAATTCTTGGTTTGTACGCGACTTCTTTATCTAGTCCTGTATAGTATGAAGGCAACACTAAAGGCCTTTCTGTCGTTCATTGGCTTGCCTGCAGGTTGTTTGGCGGGCGTGGCGTGCAGATAAGGTGATCGTTACGTACTGCTGAACGACATCAGGCCCCGTCAGCACGCAGCTACTTCCAATTGCTGTCCGTGCATATATATGGACCAGGTGCGTCAACCACCTCTTTTGCGCGCGTTCGATCAATTCATCGCCGGTATGCAGTCGTGTCTACACGGTATGCTGATGAAACATTATGTGCTATCTACGCCTCCTCAATATTGGGTCGGATATCCAACGCTCCTGGTGTGGATAGCCGGCCCCCTCGTCCCTTATTGATCTATACCCACAGGCCTTTACGAGCACCTAGCCTAGTATACAACTGAATCGTTTTGCTCATCATATGATTCTGAGTGGTGATTATTTTTTCTTCCGGGCCCAGATAAGATGGAAAGATACGACTCAAGGATCTACATAATGCGCTGCTTCGGAAATGCCCAAAAAAACTACAGCCATTGATAAAAACACCTATTCCCATTGTCTACCATCCTTCATATGTAATAGTGCGCGTGTTGCGCGTCATTATTTCCTGGCCCTTGTATCACGTGACCGCATCCTTGGTGCACAGATGGATTAATCACCTGATAAAATTGCGATGCTCGACAGTCGCGAAGGCCAACGTGCTCAATTTTCCAGTATCATTCAAGTTGACAAGAGTAACGTACCTTCGTTCTTACCGGTGTACAGCCCGTGTGCTCTCAATGTCGGTTGTCGCACACCCACTGTTGCAGACATGCCACACAATACAGCGAAAAAGACTCTGGTTGTAAGATCTGACTGAGTTGGATACGTTGAGTGCGTCACATTGGATGTACCTGTTCCATGCTTCGCTTGAGAGTTGAATGTCTGTTGTTGTGGGTCGGAAGCGGTAGATGGCCTCTAGGCGCCTGGATTTTTAACAAGTGACGTGCAAACAATTTCATTGTAATAGTCAATGTCATTGCAGTTGCTATGACGCGATCGAGCGCAAAAAACAAGCCAAATGTCACATTTGTGTAGTCCACTACCTTTGCGAAGGACACTATCTCTACAGTCACGTATAAGTATGTGCTTTCGAATGGAACACGCCATATTTACCGTTCTACTAATCGTGTAGGCAAATTAACTTATTCAGGTTCCGATTGTAAGAGAAAGGTAATAAGGGGCAATGGTTCCATGCTGGCCGTGCAATTTCAGTCGAGATAACGCGAGCAATTTTTCGACTTGATCAAGTCGTAAAATTGCTCGCGTTATCTCGACGTACTCCCCGCCCATTCCTGTTGGACGTGATGTATACAACCAGCTCTCTAGCGGTATTACTGTTATCCAGGATGTAACAAATTGGTTAAGGTTGGTGGCATCGATGATATCCATGCTTCAATGAAAAGCGCTTCTGGTAGCCTGCGCTGGTATTGGCTGCCTAACTTTCGTGTGTGGCTTAGTAGCCTTAGAGAGGTACAACACGTCTGTATTCATATTTTATTCTTTTACTTCAGTACTCAATGAGTATAGCTGCTTGGATACCGGAGACGTTGGTTAAATAGCAGCTTTCTATTGTGACACTACTGCCGTCTGCGCTTGGTCAAACTGTACAGTTGTGTCTAGAGCTCGAGTAGCTCTGTATTACAACAATAACATCCGCCTTAAAGGCAAAGTACACTATCGTTTCACAGCGTGCGCCCCAATCAACCCATTCTGTGCTATGTTATCCCAAAGCCTGCACGCAATCGGACCCCTATGTTCTTTCTACGTCGCACAGGGCTCATTATTTGGCTTGGTTTGTACGCGTGTGTTGTGTATGTAGTCCTGTATAATGTGATCATGAAGGCAAAAAAAAAAACAGGGCAGTTCTGTCGTTCGTTGGCTTGTCTGCAGGTTGCTTGGCGGGCCTGGCGTGCAGATAAGGCTATCCTTACGAACTGCTTAACGGCATAAGGCCTTGTCAGCACGCAGCTTCTGGCTGCTCGTACGTATGTATGGAGCACGTGCGCCAATTGCAACCCTCAATTTCGCCCAGTATAGTTCTTATTCCGGGATACGATCGTGTGTGCACGTGAAGCCTTCCGAGCATACCCTCATTTATTCTTTCTCTATCCGTTTGTTTCACTATACGGACACCTGTGGCCTGCTCCGTACTATACGCCAAAAGTGGCATAGATTTCGTCGTAGGGAGAGAACTGCACATGAGTTTAAGTTTCCAACAATACACCAGAGCACGATGCTATATCAATGAGTACCTGGCAGAATTTTTTGAACCCATATCCCCAGGTCACCTCCTAAACTAATGTCAACCCCTTCATTCATCAGTCCGAGTAACTGGTATGTACTCGGACAAATGCTATTCCGGTACTCGAAAGCACAGCACAGTAACATACTTATCGCGAATCAAAATTATGTATGACACCAACGGACTGCACGTACCCGTTTCTGTGACTGCAATTCCAAGTTGGGTCAAGACGGGCGTCTGCGTTCCTTCAACGCGTCCCGTATTTTCTTGTTTTTATTCCCATCCCGCCGCTTTGTGTTCTAGCCGGTGGGTAGCTGTTGGGATAATCTGAGCTGCAGTAACGCAAACACGTCCAACTGCATGCGTAACGCACCGCACACGTACCCGACTTTATCGACTGCTACGCACTCCTCTGCGGGCAGCTCAGGAACAGCTGTCACGACCTGCAAACACGTACTCCTTCATCCCTTCTTCCCCTTGTACCATGGCGATGGTGATCACCATGGGTGAGCCACGCAGTCAAGTGTACGGTAATTCATCTGGATGGATGAAGTAATTATAAGTTAGTGCTACACACTGGCTAATTGGATGTGGAATCGTAACTACGTACGATTTCCCTCTTCTATTGAGCGTGAGGCTAGATTGTAATACGCCTTCGCAAGGTACTTGCCGTTGCTCGCTGTGCAGCGGCCATTTCTATGATTTAGATGATGATCGTGCGTCATCATAATTACCCGGGTTATGTGCAACAAGGCTTTGCAGTGCTTGTCCAGCAGCGAAATGTCTTGCATGCCCTCTGTTTTGGGTGCCTTTAAAATACTCTTGACAGCCTCCTTCACCGCTTTGCCAACGTCTTCTAGCCCTGAACTATATAGCATTTCTAGTTCCTCTGCCACACACGCGCCTAGTAGCCCTTTTTCTTCCACAGCGTCCTTAACGCACTGCACGTCTACGCTTAGGAGCTAGATTGGACGGCTGACGCGCGTCTTCTTGGGCAATGCTTCATTATTATCAACATGAGCGCCTTGGGTATACGGAAATGTAGGGGGCGGATGCCCTTGCACTCGCGAGGACTGTATCTTGTCCAGTTTCGCCGCGAGTGGTGCGTGCAGTTCCACTGCACGACAACATATTCCGCTCAAATGTTTGTCGTACATTTTAGGATTACAAACATATCGAATTACATGACAAATGGCAAAATTCAAGGTGGTGGGGACCCTCGTGGAAACCAGTCCCGATCATCTCCGTTGGCAAGGGCGACTACCATCCGCCACAGTTCGTAACCTGTCACCTGCGTTGCTAGCCCATTAGTATCTGTTAATGTAATATGAGCCAATTCGATGTCGATGGCCGTCAACCGCAGGTGTGGTGAAGCACAACGAACAAACTCGTCCAGCAACTTCAATAACCAGCTTCGCGTAAAAATGGTTTGAGAGGGCTCCACGAGAAGTAAAGAAGCTAATAAAGTACTTATTTTCCTACTATTGACATTAGATATCAGTGTAGTTTGTAAACTCATGTTTTTTATCGTGGATCGGTCTGGGACAGTGTGGCGGCCTTTGCGATTGGATCCAGCGTATAATCCACTAGCTGCAAGGGAAACGGTACGTTGTAACAATGTTCGTGTCCGATAGCTACATTTGCCGTGGTACCTGGTGTACAACACAGGCAGCGCTGCCTGACTCAAGTCATGGTAATCTGCCACCCCTGCGTATGCATGCACGTGCGCGTGCCCACTGAACCAACTGAATATTGCTTCTGTTCCGCGGGTCACATCCAACTTCACCACAATCAGGAGCGTGATGCAACCAAATCCAAAACAGCGCCACTGCTCGTGTGCCCAACCCCATCCTCCCTGGGTGATGGATACTATGTGACTGCCACATGTACCAGCCCTGACTCACGTACGCACTTGTACATGATTCCCCTACCAGCAAGCATTGGCCCAGGGCCAATGCGCAGGCAGTGTGATCCGCTGGCACTATACCACCATCACCCACCAGTGCGTGCACGTGTGGAAACTGAAATCACCGTGTAGGTGTACATATGCCTACGTGGTATTCACCCAGCGTAAATAATGGTGTACTGCAACTGCCACTCCATAGTGGAGGAAGCTTGTGCTCCTGATGGTTGTGACTGATGTGCAGGCCTGACTACGGCAGTTTTCTGGCTGCCTTCGCGCATGGGAGTAAGTTTTGCACCTGAATTGCAGTCGTGGTTGAAATAGTGCTGGAACGCCATCGTCCACGTACGCCCCATCATGTACCCCTGGCACTCGTTCTGCAACTGTCACACTCATGTAACATGTATGTGTAGGTGAACTGGGCTATGGTCTATATTGTCCTGTAAAACCCCAAGCCTTCAAGTTGACCAGGGGAGGGATGAATGCTGAATCCTTAATCAGCGAAACATGTGGAAGTTGTGTCGAGGCCGTTGTCAATATCACAACACAAGTGTCACATGTACAGTCATTGTAAGTTTGGGTGTAGTGTACACTGGAACTGTTATACATCACCACCAGTTACATCTTGACTGGGAAGCCAAGGTTCCCACTTATTGTGCCACTGGGTCAAGGCCTTGGAATTACCTGTGCATGCTATTGCATCGGCACGTTTGGAAGGCGTATGTAGGAGCTGTGTATATACCGACTAACGCTCTGTACAACTGCACTCGGACGGCAGGGGAGAAGATGATATGTCCCCCTGCACATACGGTGTGCTTGCAGTCTGTGCAGCAGCACGCACGAATGCGAAGCGAGTGTCATATGTAAATGTGTTGCTATATTTAATTCTGCTTGGTTGACTCATATCATTAACTCCACGTGGGGTCGGACAGCGTATGAGCGCGTGGACCACGACTGACCCGGGCGTTTTTTGTTCCCATCTCACGATCTGGACTGAAAGCACTGACACATCGCTAGCAACTATTCATGTGAAACTTGCAATACATGATACCATTGTACGCATGTGCAGTGGCAATGTCGTTCCGATGTCGATGTTATGAATTATAGGAAATAAGGCTCAGGTAGAAACGCCGTTCACGTTTGCAGGTGATCATGATACGCGAGGCCTCGAAACTGGTAAATATCCGGCATGGGCCCCGTTATCTGCCATAGACGGTGACAATTGCGGATGCAATGATGCGATCGCGGTACGTTGTGGCCTTTCTACCGTCTATATTACCGCTGTTAACCGTTGACTACTTTGCACATACGGAGGTAATGTGAATCACCTTTTCCATATGCGTTGGGCAGTGACAGGGTTACTTTTGGGATGCGTGTAGGTCAATTCGGCTTATCTCCACGGGTCCCTGCCCTACAAGGACGAAACAGAGCATCTTACAACGATGGATGACGATGATTAGATGTATTATGTACGCAAATTCTTCCGGTAGTGCGTTGTGCCAGCGATTGTTGCGGGTTAGGTTGCAATTGGATGTATAGTCTGCATCGATATCGATCCACGTGCGATCAGTATTCAGTTACCACGTTCTACTCCTCTACACTGGTCTCATGTAGACGAGTACATATATGCTTTAGTGTATTCAGGGAGTAACCTGTCAGGGCAGTACCGTATGATGGCAGCTGCACTGAAAGGTGGGCTAGCACACATGCGCAGGACTGGACGCTCAGATGACCATAAACACGCTCTCTTAACTTTCTGTACTATAATATTTATCTCCTGAGTGACCAGTGTGTGTTAGTATGCAGGGAGGACGCGGTATGTAATGAGCAAGAGAATTTCGTTTTGTAGCCAAGAGGCGTTGGAGAACAGCCCAACAATGGATTAGACAAGAAGACGTCTAATACAGGTGCCTGAATGTCGAGATGCCAGTTTGTACTGGCATCTCGAGGTCCACGCGCGTGTCAGCGGCGGGCTACACACCTTATCCATACCAGATAAGGTACGAGATTGGGACTGCTGTGGGTTAGGTAAATAGGTGCACTGTACATACATATCATAGCTTGTTGTAGACGATTTTCCATCACCTTGCCGGTCATTTGCAGCCTCATACACCTTTCTGCGTTTCGCACTCACTGCCCTAGTCATGATTCTCAACTAACGTATGGCGAAGCAAATATCTATATCCCTCGCAGTCATTCAGTACGCCATAATCTTCCAATTTTTTGCAAAAATTTTAGGTTCCCATCCTAGAACCTCTTTAGCTTTAGTATTATTTCCTATAAGAACCTCAACTTCTGCTGGTCTAAAAAAATCAGGATTGACTTCAACTAAAAGTTCTTTCGTCTCTTTATTATATCCTTTCTCATTTACTCCTTCTCCTTCCCACTCTATTTCTATTTCAACACTATTAAATGCCCATTCAACAAATTCTCTTATAGAATAAGTTCTCCCTGTTGAAAGAATAAAATCATCTGCTTTTTCTTGCTGAAGAATTCTCCACATTCCTTCAACATATTCTTTTGAATGACCCCAATCTCTTTTTGCATTCAAATTGCCTAGTTCTAAAACTTTTTGTTTTTTTTGCTTAATTCTTGCTACTGCAAGAGTAATTTTTCTTGTAACAAATTCAGGACCCCTTAACTCACTTTCATGATTAAAAAGTATTCCATTTGCAATAAATAAGTCATAACTCTCCCTATAATTTATACAGGTCCAAAAACCAGCAAGTTTAGAAACACCATAAGGACTTCTAGGATAAAAAGGTGTTTTTTCAGTTTGAGGACTCTCTCTTACTTTTCCAAAAAGCTCAGATGTTGCTGCAAAATACATCTTGGATTTGGGAGAAAAGTCTTTCATACTATTTACAATATTAAGCGTGCCATCAATATTTACTGCATAAGTGAGCTGAGGATTATCAAAACTTAAACCAACAAAACTTTGAGCTGCAAGATGATAAATTTCATCATAGCTTCCTTCTCTAATTATTCTTGAAACAAAAGAATAGTCTGAAATATCACCCCAATAAATCTTAATTTTCTCTTTTTCTTCATCTGGAAGAAAATCAATATTTCCTAATGACTGTTGAATACTTCCATTAAGCTAAACACCCATAGAAAACTGGTGAAAAGCGGGGTCTTACTCCACAAAGCTCTCATAAGGCTAAGACGTCTCACGAGAGCGCTTTGATGAAAACTAAGACGTTTTAGCCTTAAGAAATCTTTGTAGAATGGGGACCTGGTCTACCATTATTTGATGTGACAAACA